>LTAE01008691.1:4214-32891 GCA_001647135.1 Pontederia paniculata | reverse complement strand
GTATATATATATATATATATATGTATATATATATATATATATATATGTTATTATAGTTCCTGAAATTGCTCCATATGCACATCAACTGCTGTCATGCAGTTACGTTATCCAAGCATCAAGCAACTTATCAAGAACATTTATGTTGGACATGAATAACTCTCCATGATGGGCTCTTTTTTTTATTACAAAGGAAGACTCATTACCTAGTACAAAAAAATGAAAGATCGAAAATAAAGAGGTACATAATTCTCATTGGTGGGATTCGAACTCGAAATCTCTTAGTACTCAAGTCAAAGAGTGAGTCCCATGATGGGCTCTAAGTGCACATGAGCGAAATGCAATTATTTTGACTGTTTTGGTGCTTCTCTAGTTCATGTCATTTCCACTAATTTTGTCTCTTTTATGATGTAGGTGGATCTGATCCCTTGATATGCATGATCTATAATATAGTTGTTTATAATTGTTAAATTTGATGTGCTACCAACAATCCTAAAAGTTTAAGCCTATAGGAAGAGCAACATCTTTATATTTATATTCTTAACACTCCCCCTCACGTGTGGGACGCTGACAACTTTGGTCTAGCCCAAAGCCCAACACGTGGACAACTAAGGGAGGAAATAAATTTTTAATACGAGCGACATCGAGATTTGAACTCAGGACCTCTGGCTCTGATACCATGTTAAATTTGATGTGCTACCAACAATCCTAAAAGCTTAAGCCTATAGGAAAAGCAACATCTTTATATTTATATTCTTAACAATAATTTCATTAACTTATTTCCCAACTTGCTTTTTGGATGACCCGATTGTCGTACCGTATGCCATATCCTATTCATCACAATATATAATTATTCCTTTGGAAGCTCACACATAAAAGATTGCCTACTAAAGATAAACTTGCTCTTTTTGATCATACAATTAGCATGACTTGCCCTTTTGTGGTTTAATAGATGAAACAATCAATTATTTATTCTTCTAATGTCTTTTCAATACTAATATCTTGAATACTTTTCTGATCAAATGTACCTTTACAATTTCAATTCATGTCTACTTGGGACTTGGGTGCTTGGATCCAAGAAGGGGAGCTACATGAGGCAACCTCTTTTTTTTCTTATTGAGAGATTTGAAATGTTAAGAATGATACCCATTTTGATGCTAGATTAGCAAACAACTCTTAAGTATGAAAATAGTTTTGACAAGCTATGAGGAGTTTATAATCATCCATCGTCAAGAGTATCACTTAACTCAGATAGATCCTTTAGTTGATCTAGAATGGTAGGAGGAGCTAGTTTCGTTATTATGAATACTAATAGTCTCGTAATTCATGCAAGTGCCTGATGTGAATTTTGCTCGAATATGATGCGAGCTCATGTACATCAATTTAAACCTTCATTAGGTCAAATGCGAATCAAAATGCTCATGGAGGCCTCCATGTAGAACATAGAGATATCTTAAACTATCTTCTTTTCACACCCTTAATTTCAAATATGTTTATCGTGAAACTAATAGAACGATTGTCTGTCTGTCATATTGTGAAAGTAAATTTTGGTTTAGTGATCCTCGGTCATGTTGTTAGACGTCATTTGTAAATACTTCTTAAGCTTTAATTGATTAATTAATAATTAAATGTTTTTAAGATAAAAAAAGAAAGAAAAGTCTTATCCACTACTTAAAATAATCAAATATTAGTAGGAGATATACTCGAAAAAAATATTAATGAGGCCATAAAAAGCTTGAGGGGGAGGCGAAGGCGAAGGCGAAGGCGGCTGGAAGGAGAAGAAGTCTCCTGCATCCGTCAAAGGTAACCTAAATCCCGTCGTGCTTTCTTCTTCCTCGCCGGAGGATGCGTGCATCAAATTTTTCTTCTCTCTCAGTCATGGTTGGTTTTGTCTCTGCCTCGTGGGCGCGTTTGCCCCACCTTCTCACGTCCTCAACCCTTCACTGTGTCTCATCTGTTGATCCGTTAGGTTTATGGAGCACTTGCAGAAGTGTGTTTTGTAATTTTTCAAAAGAATGGGGACTTTTTCGTCTTTTCGCGGAACAGGGAGATAAATATAGAATAAAATCGATCCAGGCGACGCTTTAACAGTGCACAGTGCACTCCCCCTTTCCTCTCCACTCGACGACGACACCATACGTCCGTTTCCGGGGTGTCTTCGTCGGCGACGCTTCCGGCCGCGGCACGATTATAGGCAGGTACGGCCGTACTCCTCTCGCCGGCGCGAAGTTCACCGGCGTTTTCCGGGCGATTGTGAAGCCGTCGACCTCCGGTGAGCCGCCAATATATTCTGTCAACGATATCTGGTTAGCCGAGGACTGATTCGTGTTCGATCGTCGCAGCTTGGATTCCTCACTCTCGCGCGCGCGACATCAAGGCCGGAAGAGACGACTCGAGAGTGAAGCGCACCTCTGTATCTCCGGTGAGCATCAGCATCTAGTGTTCGAGTAGTTAATTCGTCATGGTATTTACCCTTTTCGATTTCCTTGCCCCATCGAGCCATCGCCTTCCTCACAGAGAGAGACGACCATGAGCACTACATAGTACCCTTCTGCATTTGGTGAGTGATATGCGTTTTAGACGTTGACATGAGGTGATTAGGTCAATTTACCCTATGCGATCCTTAATATTATGCGCTGTGATGGTTCCAGGTCCACGTCAACACGTTTGTGAGTTGGCCGACATCGCGACCCTGTTCGTGAATGATGTTATGGGTTAGGGATAATGTTACAAGTAGTGAAATAGATTAAGATTTTACATCACTCACCTGGACTTAGCAAATGCGTGGTTATGAGCTAATGCATAAAATCAGTGAATAAAATTCCTGAATTCTTACCTAGGGTGATAAATGTTCAGAGTATAAATATTTAGAAGTGGTTAATTTAATGTGGAGTTAATACTTGCATGTTATGATAACTAAGGAGTCAAAAGATGTAACATGGTAGTATATTAAGAATTAAACGATAGGTAGGTTTATAAGGAATGAAAGAATGTAAATTGGTGCACGGCCACGTAAGAGTAGTAACATGTTCGAGTAAATTTAATTAATAAGAATGATTAGGGTGAGGTTGGAGAAACAACAAATACTCAGTTTAAATTACTGTTTAATCCTAGAATAATTATTAGGTGTTAATCCTCATGTCAAATGGTCGAACTATGAACATACTTACGGAAAGATGGCGCTATTGTAGAATAGATGAGGTTATGATGATGAATCATGGTGAAGTAGAAAGGCTAATGTGTGATAAATAAATAAGGAATTGGATAATCATGTAAAGCTATGGTCACCAAACCATTAGTTAGTCATATTAAATACATATACATATAATGACGATTAAAGTTGAGACATAAAAATGAGTCTTATAAATTACATATAGAAATATCCCCTATGTAGATTAAATGTTATGAGTTATCACTTCAAGTGTCAGTGTATCGACCAATAAGTTTGATAAGATGGTTATGAAATTTAAGATTAGGTTCTTACTGCTATTGATTTGAACTTGAACGCGTGAGATTTGATAACTTAACAGTTGGAATTCATTTTCAAGAAATTGTAGTGTCATATTGTTTTCATGCAAATTAATATATAACATATTTATAAATTATCTGGTAGAATCACATGTGCCATGTTACATTTCCACAATTACATGTTTTCCCAGATTCTCTGTTTTATGAGTTTGGCAACATAGTTTTAGTTTGTGGATAACTACATATGTTTGAATAAACTTCCACTAAACAATTAATTGTTAAATTGTTTTGTTCTAAATCACTAAGTTAAGTGGGGAAGTTTGAGAACTCGTCCATATTTCTTTTGTGTTTTTCAGGAAAGCATCCTAGGCGCTTGTGATAGAAGATAACTTAATCAAAGCCTTCCACAGGGCAAAAGCACCAATAGCTTCCATCGGGATGAATATGGAGGTGATTCACGATAAGTCGGCAATGCGTTTGTGGTCACGTTCCCGCCGATTGCAGGGGAAGGCTATTGCTCTGGTGCCCACCATGGGGTTCCTCCACGAGGGCCACCTTTCTCTTGTGCGTGAAGCTCATGCCCTTGCTGATGTGGTTGTTGTCTCCATCTATGTGAATCCTGGCCAGTTTGCTCCATCTGAGGATCTTGCCACATACCCATCCGACCTCAAAGGTGACCTTGGCAAGCTCATCGCCCTTGGTGTCGTGGATGCTGTCTTCTGCCCTTCTTCCCTTTATGATGCAGCTTCCCCCAAGAGACCTGCAGTGACAGCGAAAACGTCTTCTGCTGTAACTACTCTGGGTGCTTCTTGCATTGAAGAAGGGGATGGAAGCTCTGGGCATGAGACATGGATAAGAGTGGAGAGGTTGGAGAAGGGATTGTGTGGGAAAAGCAGACCCATCTTCTTCCGAGGAGTGGCTACCGTCGTGGCCAAGCTATTCAATATTGTGGAGCCTGATGTTGCAGTTTTTGGCAAGAAGGACTACCAACAATGGCGTGTTATATCTCGAATGGTGAGTTGGATAGATGGATATGATATTTGATTGTTGATACATGTTTACTATTGGTTTCTTAGTTACGATAATGAAACATTGCAAGTTCTAACATAGTTTTTGTGAAGAGGTTTTGAAGTTAATTCATTCTGGAGAAGATTTATAGCACAAATTGATTAATCAATAGATTGACGATCATGTAACCTGAAGGATTACTGAAGCTTGCTTAAAATTAGTTACATGGTTTCAATGTCTCTATGCATCAATAGTTAGCTACCTTTACACTTCCGCTGATACTTGCTCGTGAATAAGCTAGGGCATAATTTTGGTCTTTTATACATTTTTTTTAGAATCTTTTCTAAATCTTGCTGGTCACAGTTCTTGATTGATTTGAAGATGAAAAATGCTTTTCTGCATGTACATATTGCTTATCCTTCTTTTTTTTTTTATTTTTTTGATGCTCCTTTGTAGGTTCATGACCTTGATTTTCCAATTAAAATAATTGGTTCAGAAATAGTACGTGAAACTGATGGTCTTGCTATGAGCTCACGTAATGTCCATCTCTCACTAGTAGAACGGGAGAAGGTTTGTCTTACTTACATGCAAAGTAAAGTTCTTACTTGTCCATCATCTTTTCTTTTACTGCTTGGTTTTAGTCCTATAAAATTAAGTTAAAAATCAGTTGATCACATTCTTTAGATATGAGTAATATAACATTTCAAAGTTCTCAAGAAAAAATTAAAGCATTTCAAGGTATCATGTTTCATTTCTTTATTGTCATAGAATATTAAATGATTGGCAAGGATGACCAGAATTGTGCAATTCCACGTGCTACACAAAACATAAAGTTGTTGGCATATAAAGAAATATAACAATGCCTTTTTTGTTGCATACCTACATTAAATGACACATTTTATACGTGTCCGCTTTCAACTGTCATTTTCTAGTTGACATGGAAGGAAAACTCTAGTTTCAGTTGATATCTTGATCTAAAGTAACGATACAGAAGTTCATGAAATTTAATTAAATTTTAGCTATGATTAACTGTGAAATGGATTTCAGAAGATCACGATATCAGTCGTTTTTTTCTTAACAGTCAATTATCAGTTTTGAAATACATTTACATGACACACTTGGACAAACTTTTAAGATATAATTTAAAATAGATCAAACAGATTTCCTTATGAGCATTGGGGATGATAAGATGACTCCGTTTTATTTTAAAATCAACGGTTATGCCATTGTACTACTAAAACTATTCAGAGAAGTGTGATTCACAACAAATAGTAAAGCAAATGAAGATTCCAACTTTCTTTTCTGAAATCTTACATGTAAATATCATTCATCCATTTTAAATGATGAATGATATTACATGTAAGATTTCCCCTATTATAAATTACACCCAATCTCTCATGAAAGAAAGAGCACACAACACAATGTTTGCATTATAATATCGCTCTCCATTGAAAATGCAGTCATTTCTTTGGTTCCATATGGCCCATATGAACGTCAGTTTTGCCCACATGTCTCTTCTGGACATATATGTCTGGATACCTTGATGAGCACCACGTCTTCTGATGGACTGCTAGAAGCTATTTTCCAAATTGTATCCAACCAGTCACACCTTCTACGTAGGGCATCTTGTGGAAATTAGAAGGTTGCATGTTTTTCCTATATCTCTGGGTTTTGCTTCTAGGATTTGTTCTTCGAAACTCATGCGACTGACTTGCATAGATATGTTATGAAATCAGATGCTCTTGTACGATATATTACCTTAATAGAACTTTCAAATGCAACCATCTTTTATGTTCATGCTCTTAAGGAATAAAAGAATAATAACCAAGGGACAAAACCTTCTTCTCATTAAACATAATATGATGACGGAACTTTGATTGAAGCCTGTCCTTGAGGATATAGTTCCTATCTCTTATCACTCGAATTTCATATATACTAATTGCCAACTCTAAATTTTGATGTCCATAATCAAAATTGGCCATCTTTAGAGTTTTGACTACAACAAGGAACTTAACAAGATTAGTGATACTAGCAATTTTTTTCACCAAAAGTCAAGAGTAGAGCATTATGTGTTGCAAATTGCAGCTATTGAAGTTATTAAATGGGGGGAAATGGTTATGGGATGTG
Organism: Pontederia paniculata; assembly: GCA_001647135.1. NCBI lineage: Eukaryota > Viridiplantae > Streptophyta > Magnoliopsida > Commelinales > Pontederiaceae > Pontederia > Pontederia paniculata. Next base: position 26,291 of record LTAE01008691.1, on the reverse strand, counting down.
ACAATGCCTATTTTCCCTAGGTTACAAGATGGTTGTTTGGTGTATGGTGTCTTTGGCGACATTTCAGATTTGGTAGAATTTATCTTTTTCTAACTTTTCAAAATTCTTCAGTAATGGTTGTAGTTCTTCAGGGAGTTTATAATAAATTCCAACATTATTTTTGGAACTAGCTAGTAATGGTTTCATTCGGCAATTGTGTCCACTTGTTATTCTGAACCATTATACATGTTCATATTATGCATATTTTGGATGCACATAGTTTATTGACCTTGTGTTTTTGTTGCTCTAGGCATTATCCATCTATAAATCATTGACAGAAGCTAAATCTGCTGCAATGAATGGAAAAACTACTTGCCAGGAACTCAAGTGTTTAGTTAGTGAAATGATAACAAAAGCTGGTGGGAGAGTTGATTATGTTGAGGTAAATAATACAATTTTTTATTGTTCTTTATATCACGGGCATGTTTCATGTTGTGGGGGTATGCTTGCATTCCATAGCTTTATGTGGGTATGTAGACTGTATATATAAGCCTTACATTGTCAGTGTGCTTTCAATAAAAGAGTTTCTGATGTCGCATATAGCACCATCTCTGAATTGATTAATTCCTCCCCTCTCTTAGAGGCATTGCATATTCAGATGATCAATATGCCACTATCTCGGGAAAGAGAGAAGCTCACACCTTGATATTTTCAGTTGGCCTTTCTTTTCTGTTATGGCAACTCATGCTAATTCATTAGCAATCATTTAATGTTTGAGCATCCTCTTAAATATTCTGATTCTTTAATGTCTAAAAGAAATACAGAAATATTTAAATAGCAGAAAGCTAGTTTAGGATGCTGCAATTGTGTTACTTGTTAGTTATGCATTGAGATTCCATCCAAAAATTCAAAATCATAATTTGAGTTAAATACCTATTAGATTTGCATACCTTGGATTTTGACATCAGCTAGCACTTTCTAGGTATCAAGTGAAACTTCATGTTAAAAAAACTATTAAATTGCATACCTTGAGTTTTGCCATCAACAAGTATATGGTTGCCATCTTGTACATAGCAAGTAGCACTTCGTGTCAGAATATCCCTTTGAAGTGACCATGCCATAGCTTTTGCATCAATCTCGTGGAAGTTTATATCTAATTCAGCTACAAGATGTAATAACATTTGTCTTAAAAAAATGTAACAACATTTTTATTAGAAAAAAGTAAAAGAAACGCAAAGGAAATAATATGTGAAATGCATTTGACCATAATGGCGGAAAAGGTGTACAAATTAAATCACATTTCTTTATCAACAAAATTGGATTGTATGAAGAACTCTATAGTTCTTCACTTTTCTACTTGCAGAGGAAGGAGTTCTTGGGATGAAAATCAATGTAATTGAAAAATAATAATATTAACTAAGCAGCAGAACGAGTGGAAGATTTTAGACCAATTGCACTATCTAATGCTATTTATCTCCTGATAGCGAGAGTACTTGCCAACAGGCTTCGCATGGTCTTGGGACAGCTGGTACATCAAGTTCAATCAGCCTTTATTTCTGGCAGATCAATCACAGATGGCTTTTCGATGGCTTCAGAAATCATCTCTTTTTGGAGAAGATCGGGAAGGCGTGGTTTTCTTTGGAAGGTCGACTTTTCTAAGGCTTATGATTCTCTGGATTGGTCATTTATATGGAGCTCCCTTCATTTAAGAGGATTCCCTCCCTTGTGGATTTCTTGGATGAAACGGTGTGTTTGCACAGTTTCTTTCTCTGTGTTGATCAATGGTGGACCGATAGGGGGGTGGGTCCAACCCCAAAGAGGCATCCGCCAGGGCTGCCCCCTTGCACCAATGCTTTTTGTACTTGCAGCAGATGCTCTAGCCAGGAGCACATTCGCGGTGTGCGAGACTGGACTTCTATCGGGTTTCTCCCCTGACCCATCACAAGGCACACTTGTCCCTTTATTACAATATGCTGATGACACTTTATTTTTTATAGAAGGGTCCACTACGGCAGCAAGGAGAACATCGATGCTTATTGATATTTTCGGGGGGTTTTCTGGTCTTACTATTAACCATTCTAAATCATCTTTCATCCCATTCGGAATGGATGAAGACGAAGCTAGAAGGTGTTCGCTACAACTAAAGACAGACATATGTAGCCTACCAATCTCTTACCTGGGCCTTCCTCTTACTGACAATCGCATTCTTGCAAGAGATTGGAATCCAGTCATTGAAAGAATTGAAAGAAAACTAGAAGGATGGAGCTCACGGTTGTTATCGCGAGGTGGAAGGCTAATAATGGTTCACTCAGTTCTATCAGCTATTCCAGTCTACTTCATGTCAGTCTATAAGATGCCCGACAGAGTTAGGAAGCGGATCGATTCACTTCGATTGAATTTTTTCTGGAGACATTCGGGAAATACGGGTCGGCCTACATGCTTGATTGCTTGGTCGGACGTGTGCAAACCAGTCTCTGAAGGAGGTTTAGGGATTCGAGATCTAAAAAATATGAATGATGCACTACTATCAAAATGGATTGTTCGACTATTGGGACAAAAGGTGGATACATGGCAAACAGTGATGGAAGCCTGCTATGGTCGTGTACTCTCATGGGATAGCAGACAGGTGGTCACACCCGGATCTTCATCTTTCTGGAGAAGTATATTGACAGTCATGCCGCGGCTGCGAAATTCATTTAAGGCAACACTTGGCTCTGGCAAGGACTTCCGTTTTTGGGAAGACCCGTGGTCGGGTGAAGAACCTCTTTCTATATCTTTCCCGAGACTTTACGCACTGGCGGAGGAGAAAAATGTGGTTACGATCAACTATTGGGATGGCAATCTTTTATGTAATGGGGTGTGGACCCCCCACTTTGCTGCCCCACTCTCAGACAATAGGCTAGAGGAGTTTATCTTATTACTTGAGAGGCTTGAGACTCATCGCATTGACCATATCAAGCAGGATGGATGGAATTGGAAGAATGGACAATTTTCAGTAAGAGAAGTATACAAAATGCTGAGCAGTAACATCATACTTTTAGATGTTGACCTGAGTATGGACTGTCGCCTCATTTGGCATCTCAAAATACCAGCAAAAATCAAGGTGTTCTTGTGGCTGCTTAGAAGGCAACGCCTACCAACACAAAGCTATAGAACGAGATGGGATCCTGAGGTGGACACCACATGTGTTTTCTGTGAAGACCCTATGGAAAACATTGAACATCTATTTTTTGAATGTGAAATAGCAAGGAGGATGTGGCAGGAATCTGACTGCTCATGGGTTAATAGCAGTTCGTCGACAGCTTTCTGGAGTTCATTCCGATTTGGTGGAGCCCCACAACACACTCATTGCAATATGTCGAGGGGACGCAGAACAACGCCAGTGGCTTACTTATGGTCGATTTGGTGCCAACGTAATTCATGCATTTTTAGAGGTGAACGGTGCTATGTCGAAAACATTATTGGCATGGCAAAATGTATGTTGCGGGATTGGGCGAACCACCTATTATAATCTTTGAATGTAATCTTCAGACTACATATAAATAATAATAACGGATAGGTGCACCTGGCACATATCCTCTTCTTTCTCAAAAAAAAAACTAAGAGGAACAAAGAGAGGCATTGTAAAACCTGCAAGGATAGTGAAAGCACGACTAGATTATCATTATATGAAAACTTACACTCAAGTAATGGGAAATAAAATGAAAAAAAAGGATCTCTTTGTTTAAGAAAAGTGTGCATGCTATATAATTTTTTGGAGGTGGCAAGTAGGCATTTGGTTATGTTATATGAAGAATGCTCCTTTTACTTGTTATGGTTAATTTCTATGTGCAATATATATCAACAATGCAGGCTAACCCATAAAGCAGAAGATGGGGTTAAATGTAGGGGGGGCATATCATTGGTTTTAATATTCTTACATATGATATATTTAGCGCCTCTAATTATCAATGTTGCCATGTTTGAAAATGATAAGATTTTTATAACTCGATAAAAAATGTGAAGCATCATCAATGTTCTCATATTTATACCTCGAGCATGGCTTTGGCAAGTCGCATCCAAAGTGTACCTTTATTTACTTCCATAAACACATTGTGTTTTGTTTCGACACTCAAAAAGGATATGTCTTGAATTGAAGCCTTGTAGTTGAAGGATATGATTCTTTTTTCCGCATTGTTGATCCAATACAATTTGTCTATATTTTTCTGAAAATATGGCTGGCTTGATTTTATGGTTTTGATCTCAGATAGCAGAACAAGAGACCTTGACACCAATTGAAGTGATCAATGGCGCTGTTGTAATTTGTGTTGCTGCTTGGTTTGGAAAGGTTAGGTTGATCGATAATATGGAAATTAACATATGAGATATGAAGCACTGTTTTCTTATTAAAAAAAGAGACACATGAGCATGATCCATGGAAATGAAGAAACAAAAGAGCTGTGAATGAACCTGTGAATGAAGTCTCAAGCTGTGAATGAACCTGCAACCTCTTGTTCACATACCTCAATTGTATACCTCAACTGCAATTGCCCAAGCCAACACAGAGAGTTTGTTTTTATAGTAGCATCTATGCTTTATGTTTTCTCCTTTGTGCATGATATAAAGGACACCGCTTTCACACTTGTATCATTTGGATGGAGATTTTTGTTGAATGATCATTAAAATGTAGATGAACCCTGAGGCATGGACAGTTTAATTATTTTAATAATGAATCAAGTATCTCTCAATGGGTGGAGCTTTTTTGAGTTATTTTTTTCCTCGAAGGCCAAGATTTGATTTCAACCGTTCATCTTTGCAGTTTAGTCTTACTTTTTTCGATGAATTTTAAGAGTTTATATATTGGGGCAAGAAGTGTATCGCGCGTGTAACACATAAAAAAAATATCGATACTTTTTATACAAAATAATTTGGTTATTGTTCATTTGTACAAAAAGTGTCGACACAAAATATATTTTCTAAATGAATAGCGATTTGATTAGTCCTTTTAAGAACACTGCACCATCACGGTTATCTCTTAATTTGTCTCTGTATAAACAAATTTGCTCTAAAATTGATCTTATAGAAAAAAAGGTTGCCTGATTAGAATTCCCTTTTTTAATCACAACTATAGTAATCGTAGTTATATCTTGTAAATAAAGTATGTTTTTTGGATTTTATCTTGAAACATGTTCCATGCAGAATGCTCAGAGGAATTCTACGAAGCCGATTAGGGTTTTCACTAGACTTTAATTTTGTAGGTCCTACCGCGAATGGATCAAAATTGACAATTTTTTTGTTTACTCGAAGTAGCTAATATTTAAGTTATTTATGGTTGGCTGGAAATTTATTATTTGGAGAGGATTAAATATTTTGAATTGAATTGAATTACTAGGAGCTCATCAAGCTTTTGGGTACTGCAATCTTTTATTCAGTTTAGTAAAGACATTAAAATCGAAAAAATTGTGATCTATCTTTAATAATATTTTTGAACGATTTTTTTTATATTTTGAACTCAGTTAACTCATTGAACCTTTGAATATTAAGATGATAATGTGTTATTTATTTCACATACTCACAATTTTATTGCATGTACACGAAAATGTTGAAAAGATGATAGTAACGCTGCGACTTTAGTTTTATTTGTACACGTTTTTTATATATTGTCCATAATTCTTTTATTTATTTTTTTATATGTGTCAGAAAAATGAGCTTTCTTTTTAACTACTACGATTAAAATGCATATATATATATATATATATATATATATATATATATATATATATATACCTATTCTAGTTAAATATGTATATATATTTGACCAATCAACCCTATAGTTTGAGACCTTAAGTCGATGGTTCGTTTTGGTGGAACCATTTATTTCAAACTTTTTGAATTAGACCGAGGCCAACGTCAGATTGTAAAATCTCATCTTAGACTTTTTTTTAGTTTACTACCTTAAATATTTTATTTGTCTTACGATCCTGTATTTTAAATACCAAAATAATTATTTAATTAATAAATAATAAGGTATTTATTAGTGACATAGATAGTTTAGATGGACATTAATATTTTTCTCATTTTTTATTTATTTATAATTTAAAAGTCTCAATATTATTACAGAAAACTTTTAATAAAAGTTCATTATTGTGGAATCATTTATTCCTTTTCTTATTAGACGGATGCAAGAAAATCAAGATATCAATTTAGAATTTTTTTTTAATTTTTTTTTACTTTAGTTGATATTTGAATTTAAATATTACCATCTTGTAACCTTATACGATGAACATAATTATTTAAATAATGATAATTTGTTATTCACAAAACCGACCGACCGCCGCCCTCTTCTTTTCCAAGTTGTCCTCTTCATGTGGGATGTCTTTGCAAGCAAGCACTCATCACGAACAAGGATTACTTGAGGCTTCTTGTTTGTGCCCCATGCTCACAAGCAAAAGCTTTAGGATATATTTGGATTTTGATGGGGTAGTCAGATTAAATTGGGGTGAGTGGACTTGTATGACAACACTATATTTAGATGTATTTTTCTGAAGAAAATAAATGTAACGCCCCGAAAATGCGCCCCGCCACGCGGACGAATCGATATTCGCCACGTGCTCGGAACGGTCTCCGCGGCGCTATGGGACATTAAACTTGACTTGACCATTGAAATTTATGGTCAAGCCATATGAAAACTCAAAGAGAACAATAGAATTTAGATCAATATGAAATATAATCAGCGAAGATGAATAAGATCTTGACACGAGTGCAAATCAGCGGAAGACACATAACTTGATTAAAGAATGACATAATCCCAAACATGAACTTTAAACATGCAACCACTTGTCCATAAAGGTCGCTTGACTTTGAAGAAACATACATAAGCCCGAAGGCGATACATAGTTTTTACAACACAATAGAAAGGAAAAAGGACACATGAATTAACTTGGTCCATACTTAAACCATATGCTTTGACCACCATGAGCAACGCCATTATCAATTAAGCATCATTTTTACTTCTAACCTGCAGGATCCAGAAGCAAGAGACTTTCATCCCGTTAGAGTATGTAAATGCCGAAGAATAGGTGAATCGTATCACCCATATATGCAAAACCTACATGGCATGCATAAAAACATCATAATTAAACATGAAGCACAACATAGGGTTCTTCACCCAAACTTAGGATCAACATATGACCCTTCATCTTTTCTTTACTTTAGCATCTTAGCCAATTATGCTCAAGGACCTAACTTTAAGCCTATCTTTCATCTTTACTTTCTTTCTTATCTTGATTATGCATTATTGATATAATGCAACTTGAATTCATCTTATCTTTGCTTTACTTGGCATCATCGATATAATGCCTCATATACTTAGCATTATCATCATAATGCTTCTTTAGACATAAACATCTTTACTTTACATTGACTTTCAATGCACATAGCCCCTTGGGCTTAACTTCTTTGTTCATGCCATCTTTCTTCATCTTTCATCTTATTTATCATGTGACAACTTAGAAGTTAACTTTTAACTTCTCTTGAGCCGTCCCCAAGTCACATGTTCATTTCTTATCTTGTTTGATTAAGGGTCTTAGGCACACCAACTTATTTAGGTTGATCAAATCAAGGATGCACTTTGCACCCCTCATGGTGCCCCACCTTTGGGCAAGGGAGACTCATACACCGGCTAAGGTGCAGCGTCTTAATCTCCCGGGAAGCTCGCACACCATCTTCAGTGTCGAGTTCACCTTCCCATCTTAACTTTTGGTGTGCTTAGACTTGTCTTAATCCATCTTTTAATTACAATACATCAAGCAACATCACAATCAATCATGTTTTATCTTTTAAGCACTAATTTCGGCTGAGCATGCATATCGTGCCTAGGTGTACACAATACATCAATCAATAACGTGACTTTGCGACTATGCAGCTACTTTCGCCCTAACCACGAAGCGTATGATAACACTTGGCTTGAAGATAATTTAAGATTTTCTTTGGATCATATAAAACAATAAATGCATAGGACATACTTAAGATATCGACATCATTCATATACGTGTGTGAAAAGCCCCAAAACAGTCAATTGTTTGGACATCGTACAACTAGAACGTAAATTTGGGCATCCTGAAAACCATCGGTCCGGTTGACCGAAACTACTTTCGATCGACCTAAAATCCTGCAGAAAGCTCCGTAAGGCTTGGATCATAGAATTAGTCGACCGAAAACCCAAAACCGGTCGACCGAAAATCCTGCCGAACACCCTTTCCCTACTTCTCTCGATTCCGGTCGACCGTTTCCTCACAGATGTCCCCCTTTATGTTTCTTTTGATCCAATTTCGTGTCCATTCAAACTCTACTTCGTTCTAATTAATTTTCCTAATTTTTCGCATGAAGTTGATAATAAGACAATACATAACAAGGCATCAAACATTCAATCATTAATTCATAACCTTAAACATGATAGACATAACATGAAAGTTAGGGATTTGCATTTTTAATCATGATCCTTCAAATCTAACATGAATCCTAGCATGAACCTCCTATCTTCCATCTCCATCTAGCAATTATCACTAATTGCATCTTAGACTATAACTTAGAGATGTGGATCCCCTTTACATACCTCTTTTGCAAGTTTTTGCCCTAAATGTTGTACTTCTTACTCCTTTCTTCTAACCTTGTTTTTGCCCTCTTAGTCTTCTCTTCCTCCTTGTCTTCTTCTTCTCCTTTCCTTCAAGTCCACAACATCATGTTCTTCTCTTNTTTTGCCCTAAATGTTGTACTTCTTACTCCTTTCTTCTAACCTTGTTTTTGCCCTCTTAGTCTTCTCTTCCTCCTTGTCTTCTTCTTCTCCTTTCCTTCAAGTCCACAACATCATGTTCTTCTCTTTGATTCCACCTCTTCTTCTTCCTTTGTTGCAGCAGAAAATGGAGCTTTAGCCCTCTCCTCTTGGGCTCTTGGCGGATGGAACAAGGAAAAGAGGTGAGAGAGGATGGCATTGGGTCTTTATAGCTGAGAATGGGTGGATTTGATGGTCCAATAGGGTGGCTCATGTGTGGAGGAGATGGGGCCCACTTCTTTTATCAATTTTCTGGTTATTACAATGAACATGATGAAATGGGTGGTTGAAGCTCATTAATAATTTAACATATAACCCACCAAATTGGTGGTATTTGGTGGGTTATAAAATTTTATATCTATTTTGACCTTATTTCATTTTCTAATTTTAAATTAAACATAGAGGATAAAATATACTTTTACATCAATTAACCTTTTGAACCCCATATTTAAATTTTTTTATCCAAATAATATTAAATTTACTTTTCTCATTGTATTATCATTTAAATATGGGCTTACTAATAATCCATCATGCTTTACTTCATTATCACTTATTCTACTCTCCTATTCCATCCCTTCATTGCTAAATACTCAAACAAAGCCTTAAGGTCTACTTATGAGTAGAAGAACTTAGTCTACTCTCGCATGTGCAAGGCGAGGCACTTCTTGCTCGTACATCTCGCCAATGTTTTGTTTTTGATGTGACAAGCAAGGTTGTTAAGTTCGAGAGTTTAAGTATATTCATTTTCTCTCTTGTAAACTCGTATCGTAAATTGGTATCGTAAACTCGTAGAGTTTATGTTCCAAACAATAATTAATATGCACCTACAATATAAAATTATGTGCATATTTAAGATCAAATATATAAAAAAATAATATTTTGCATTAATATAACATAAATATAAAGGAATAAAAATAAAAACTATTACTTCTAACTACTATGTAACTAACAACTTTACAATTTATTAAGTTAAAAAAAGTAATGAAAGATAAAATTGCACTAAAGTTGGTTGCAATAATTTCAACTCATAATATATTATCTGTGAACATCACTCTTAATTATTAATAAGGTTAGTTAAAACAAAATATTTAATATTTAAGAATATTTTATTATACAAAATGAAGAGTCGTGCATATTCATATAGAATCGTACAAACTCGTAAAATAGTATAAACTCTATAAGAGTCTATAAGAGTTTACATAATTTTTAAAATTATTTTTTAGTAGAATCTGAGTTTATGCCGACTTGACTCGTTTTGTTTACCTAAACTCTTAAACTCGTAAGAGTTTAAGAGTTTGACTTGAGAGTTTGACAATCTTGGTTACAAGAGCTATGTTTTGTGTTATTTGATTGTTTTGATTGTGTTCTTCTTCACTATTAATGTTATAACTTAAATAACTAATTGTTACTTATTATAATCAATATTTTGAAGAAAATTCAATTGTTATTATAGTTAGATAGATTTAGATGGAAAAGTTGATAGTTATGTAACTTTTTTTGTTTGATTGCTTACAATTGAAAGTCATTTTAAAAAAAAATTGTAATATCATGTTTTTTTTGGTTCAAATTAACATATAATGTATGTGTAAAATATCTAGTAGAATCACCCGAGTTTCCATGATTACATGTTTTCTTGGTCTCGATTCCTCTATTTTACAAGTTTGACAATATTTTTTAAGTTTGTGGATCACTATTGTCAGGATCGAACCGAACCGACCGGTCCAGACCGATCGGATCGTCGACCAACGATAAGAACAGTTTTAAAACTCGCTCTTAAACCGAAGTTGGGTTCAGACAGGATAGAACCAGTCAAAATCGGGCAGAACTAGTCAAAATCGGACTGAACCGACCAAAACCGAAATGAACCGGTAAAATTTAATTGAACTCACGAAATTATTAAAAAATGAATAATTTTTTTAATCACTTATAATATTATATTTTACCTCATTGACCCTCCTATATTTAATATTTACTTCTATGCCCTCATTTTGATGTAACTCATGTGGGATTATGTTGATTTATCTTTATTATCTTAAGATTACTTATACAAAGCATATTATACACAATCTTTATTCTTTTATCCTAATACAAAACATATTATGTTTAACCTAATTATAAACGATTGGATTTAATTATATTATATTTAATATAATATAATATAATTAATGAATATAATCATATTAAAGATCTTAATAGATATTATGAGTTTATGGTAATATTATGACAGTAACTAATTAATTTTTTTTTTGAGAAGAAAAAGGATGACCCCCGAAAGAGCGGTTATCATCTATGTATATATAAACTATGAAAAGATCATGTACAAGTAAGCGTTCTAAAAAAGAGAACGGCAAAAAAGGCGAGAGAAATGAGGATAAGAAACCTCCTACCCAAAACCCCACTCCCGAAGGAGAAAAGAAATATGGTGTACAACGTTCTCAACCTGACAACTCTCCCCACAAAAGATGATCCAGTTACGCTGGAGCCAGATGGCCCAGGAACCAGCCAAAAAAGTCGTAAGTAGTGATCTCCATCCCTGCCTCCGACTAGCCATAGCGCGTAGTGGCCGCCAGAAATCCTCTGCGTCTGAAGGGAAAGCGAACAGTTGACCCATTTGGTGCCAAATCTCTCGTGTCATCGGGTAGCGAAAAAACAAGTGCGTGATGTCCTCTACCGCATCTGTGCACATGGCGCAAGATGTCTCCGCCTGAGGTTCCCATCTCGCTCTGTATGCCCGAGTGAGAAGTCTGCCACGCCGCATAAGCCAAGCAAAGATCTTGACTTTAAGAGGTACTCGTAGAGGCCAGATGGATCGGCAGTCCATCACGAGCTCTCTCGGGATGGTGGCCTCTGGGAGGAAGTGTGAATAAAGCCTGTGGGCTGAGTAACCCAGTGGGTCCCAAACCCACCCATCCTATCGTGTGGGGTCTGGCCGGAATGGAGCGATCCTCTGATGGAGTAATAGTAGCTCTGCTATCCGTTGATCTGATAGGGTAGATTTGAACAATGGGGTCCACGATCCGGATCCCCTACCACCGACCTCAGATCATGACTCTGCCATTGAGGTTGCTGGGTGTGCTGCTAACGCCTCCAGCCGTGGGAAGGAAGTCTGTAATGTATCTCCCGGGAGCCACTCGTGCTGCCAAAAGGTGAAGCCCCTCCAGAGTCGAGTGACGACCTCATAAGTGAGCGTACTCGTGGAAATACTGCTACCACTCCTCTCCAGAAACATGAGGCTCCTCGTGGGAGATAAATCCTCGAGTCCCAAGATAGCTCCCGTCCATAACACGTGGTAAAGACAGCCTGCCATAGGCTATCCTTGGAGCCCATGATGCGGCCCGCCCATCAGGCTAGGAGAGCCCAGTTGGTGTAGCGGAGGTCTCTGACGCCCAGTCCGCCCTGCGATGTGGGTCGGCAAATGCTTTGCCATGCCACCAGATGTACTCCTGTCCTGTCCACTGCCCTGCCAGAAAAATCTGCTCCTCAGGGCATCGATCCGACTGATAACTGCTCCTGGCATTTGTAATACTGACATATAATATGTCGGGAGGGCCAAAAGAACTGATCACAACAGAACCAATCGTCCATCCCTCGATAGCAGTCTCGAACTCCAGCCTTGTAGTTTGTGCTCTAGTCGTTCTATCACCGGTGTCCATCCTCGCGAGCTGATGTGCCGATCTGATAAAGGCAGGCCCAAGTATGTGATCGGTAGGGAGCCTGTCGGTGTGCGGAGCTCCTTTACACAAGCATCCGTCTCTGCTGCAACCATGCCAAAGGGGATGAACGCCGACTTTGCATGGTTGATAAGAAGGACCGATGCTGCCCCAAAAAGCTCCACCAGAATGGCCATCCGCCTAGTCTCCTGCGACGTGCCCTCGATGAAGAAGGTCGTGTCATCCACATACTGAAGAATGAGCACTAGACTGCCCTGCAAAACCGGCGATGATCGCGGCCCTACAAACTGCTTAGGTGCACCTAGCAAGAGCGTCAACTGCCATCACGAAGAGCATCGGGGCCAACGGGCAGCCCTGCCGTACCCCTCATTGTGGTTGCACCCATCCTCCTGACCTCGTCCCGTTAACTAGAACCGAGAATGAAGCGGTAGTAATGCACCACTTCATCCACGCGATCCATGTCTCCGGGAACCCCCTGACCTGCAATGCCTGCCAAAGAAAGGACCATGAGACTGAATCATATGCTTTGGAAAAATCCACCTTCCATAGGAATGATGGGCGGGCGGTCCTCCTCCAGCTTGCGACTATCTCTGCGGCAATGGTGTAGCTGTCGGTGATGCTGCGGCCTCGGATGAAGGCTGATTGTGCTGGGTGAATGAGATCCGGCAGCACCTCTCGAAGCCGATTCACCAATACCCTAGCAAACAAGAGGTAGATGGCGTTGGATATGGCTATTGGCCTGAAGTCCTCCACCCGTTCTGCTGGCGTCCGCTTCGGCAACATGAACAGCAGGAACCGATTAAGGCGCTCGAAGCCCCGGTTCCCACTGACGAACTCCTGGATGACTGCCATGACATCCCTCCTCACCACCGACCAGAACTCCCGATAGAAGAAGACCGGGAACCCATCCGGGTCTGGGGAGGCGTCGTTGTTGAGATCCCGGAGGGCCCGGGCGACCTCAGTCTCAGTGATGTCTTGTATCAAAAAAGAAGACTGAGTCTGAAATACTAGGAGCCTCTCGTGGGGTCCACCGCCACGACCCCGCCGTCCATCACCGGTAGGCCTCCCTGTAATAGGAGGTGATGACTGCACCGATAGTGACGTGGACAGATATCCTCTGGCCCTGCACCTCGATGTGATAAATCCTGTTCTCCCTCCGACGAGAGCTCGCGTACAAGTGGAAGAATTGAGTGTTGGCGTCGCCCTCCCGAAGCCAGGTCTGTCGGGAACGTTGCCTCCACTCAACCTCCACCTTCTTGTCCTCCATCTGGATGGTCCCCTGCGCTCGGTGGCGGTCTTCCATCTCGGGCTGAGTGAGATGCCGTGAGTCCTCCACCCAATCAAGACGAGATATAACCTCAAGTGCCTCCCTCCTCTATCGACCTCTGGCCTCCCGTGTCTCCCGCCGGAATATCCGGAGGCGAGATCGAAGGCCGTCCAAACATGCTACTAAAGTCCTAGCTGCCGTATCCGCAACTGGGATCCTCCCCCATTGTTCTGCCACTAGCTGGTGGATGCCCTCCTCCATTAACCAGGATCTCTCAAATCGGAACAAAGAATGCTGAGACTGATCGTCGTTGGACCGCCATAGTAGAGGGGTGTGGTCCGAGAACGGTCGATCAAGTGCCTGGACATCAGCCATCTGGTGTGCTTCAGCTAACTCTACCGAGCCAAGAAACCTGTCGATCCTCGAGCGAGCTCGTGGCATAGCAGTGCTCCTCCATGTGAATCTACAGTTCGAGGCCGGAAAAAATATAATAAATTGAATTTAGTTATAAATAACTTAAGTTGATCATATTTTATTATCATAACTATGGTTATAACTTATTAATATATTTTAGTAAGTAGTTTGATTTAATATATTTTATTAAGTTATATTATTTTATTATTATCCGGTCTGACCGAACAGTTTGACCTGAACCGGAGACTTCATCGGGTCGCTATTTGGTCCAATCTCAACAACCTTGTTGTGGATAAATAGTTCATATGTGTCAATAGACTTTCACTAAGACATTAATTGGTAATGTTTTGTTCTAAAACATGGTGGGGCACAATGTTTGAGAATTAATTCTTATTTCTTTTGTGCTTTTTTAGCAAAAAACACCCTACACTCTATAACTTAATCAAAGCCTCCTCCACGGCAGAATCAACAATTGTTGCCATTAGGAAGCTTGATAATTGCCTTAGTATCCACCATGAGGTTCCTCCATGTAGGCCACATCTCCCTTGTGTATGAAGCTTGTGCCCTTGTGTCTATCATAGTTTCTCCAAGAGTTCTAAATTCATTATGGATAAGGTTTATAGAACAAAGTGGTTAAATCGAAAGATTGATGACTATGCGATGCGAAGGAGGAATGAAGCTTGCTTGAACTCAATTACATGACTTTGACATTTCTAAGCATCAATAATTGTCTAACTTCATATTCATCATGATATTTGCGCTTGTACTAATGATATAGTCAAATAAGTTGGGACATAAGTTTTGTGATTATACAATTTTTTTTAAAGATTTTTTTTCTAGATCTTGTTGTTCATAGTTCTTGATTGATTAGAAGATGAAATATACCTTTCTACATGCACTTATTGCTTATCCTTGTTCTTTCATTATCTCATGATTCTCTGTAGGTGCATGTCCTTTTCTTTTCTAATTAAAATAATTATTTCAAAAATAATACGTGAAATTAATGACCTTGCTATAGAAGTGTCATACGTTCATGCAAAGTAAAGTAATTATATGTCCATCATTTCTTTCTTTTACTAGTTTACTCCTATAGAATTAAATTAAAGAATAATTGGAAACATACTTTGAATGTAAATAATATAACATTTCATGGTTCTTCAAATAAATGGTTAGACCATTGTACTACTAGAACTACTCAAAGAAAAGTGTATTTCACACAAAACAATAAAGTAAATGAACAATCCAACTTCTACATATGGCATATTGTGGAAATTGGGAAATTGCATGTTTTTCCTAGCATTTTTTGGGTTCTCCTTCTAGGTACTATTATTCGAAACGAATGTTAGAAATAACTTCAATATATACGTTATGGAATCAGATGCTCTCGTATGACACATAATCTTAATAGAACTTTAAAATGCATCAATCTTTTTTATCTAGTCTCAAGAAACATTTATGTTCTAAACAAATAGGAGAATAATAATCAATGTGCAACTAGTGCACATAACTATTAGTGTCTCAAGGGTTGGATGATCGATAATACTTTCCAAATAATGGGTGGCAACTAACAATTCTATTACATATAATATGATGATGAAACTTTGGTGTCATTATCTTCAGGATATAGTTCCTATCTTTTATCTATTCAAGTCCCCTGTATACTCATTGTTATCCCTAAATTTTGATGTACATGATCAAAATTGACCATTTACAGAAGTTCAAATCTACCATAACAAGGAATTTAACATAAATAGTGATATTGTCATTTTTTATCAAATAAAGGTCAAGAATAGATCATTATATGCATGCAAATTGTAGCTATTGAAGTTGTCGAATGGTGCAAAATAGTCATGCAATGCAATAATGCTTATTTCTCTATGCATTCTTTGGTGTATGATAGCTTTGACCATATTCCGTATTTGATAATATATATATATATATATATATATATATATATATGTATATGTATATGTATATATATAACAAATGATTATAGTTCTTCCAAGAGTTTATAAGAAATTTCATCTTTCTTTTGGAATTATTGTTATTTTTAACAAATATATACATATTCATATTATACATGTGGATACACAAGATTTACTGATCTTGTAGTTATGTTGCTCTAGTCATTATTTATAGTAATTGAAATAAGCTAAATCTGTTGCATGAATGGAAGAACTATTTGCTAGAAATTCGAGTATTTTGTTAGTGAAATGCTAACAAAAGTTGGTGGCGAGTTGATTATGTTGTGATAAAGAATACCATTTTTTTGTTTTCAGTGTCCTAGTTATGATTTTACTTGGGTGTGCTGGCATTCTATAGCTTTGTGTGGCTACATAATTATACATATAAACTTCACGTTGTCATTATGCTTTCAGTATAATAGTTTTTGATGTTGCATCTAGCATTAGATTTGAATTTATTAATTCCTCCTTTCAGTTAGAGACGTTGAATATTCAAATTATCAATACGACATTAGCTCGGGAAAGAGAGAGTCTCACACTTTGATATTCACAAAGGGCCTTTCTTTTTATATTATGGCTACTCATGCTATTTCATTAACAATTTATGTTTGACCTTCCTATTAAATGTTTTGGCTCTTTAATGTTAAAAGAATTGTGTAAATATTGAGAAGACGACTTTAGGTTTTTGTCCTTTTTTACTTGCTAGTTATATATTAAAATTTCTTTTGAAAATTCACAATCATATCACTAAGTTAAATTAGATTGCATATCTTGGATTTTGACATTGGGTAGAATCCTATTGACACCAAATGAAACTTCATGGTGAAATAGCTATTAGGTTGCACACCAAATGAAACTTCATGGTGAAATAGCTATTAGGTTGCATACTTTGAGTTTTGCCACCAACAAATATATGATTGTGATCATGTACATAGCAAGTCAAACATCATGTCAGAATATCCCTTGAAAGTAATCATGCCATAGCTTTCGTATTAAGCTCGTGGAAGTTTACATCGAATTCAACTACGAGATGCAACAACATTCATCTAAAAAAGTATGTAACCTACATTTTTATAAAATGAATAAAAAAGCAAAGAAAATAAGAATATGAAACAAATTCGACCATGATGGCATAAAAGGAAGTATACAAATTTAATCACAAATATTAACAACAAAATCTTAGAATGAAAATCAATGTGATTCAACAATAATAATATTAGCTAAGAGGAACAAAGAGAGTCATTATAAAACTAGTAAAGATAGTAACATCATGCTAGGTGATCAATAAACAAATATGCATTTAAATAGTAAGAAATAAAAATGAATATATATAACATTGTTTAAGAAAATTATGCATGCTGTATAATCTCTTAAGGTGGCCTTACTTGAAGTCGAATATAAAAAAATTCAAAACCTAGAGCAAACATATATTAGAGTTGAACTATATAGTGGTATTTTTTTCATTAATAACTCCCAATGATGGTACGTGAATGTCAAATACTCATATTAGAAAATAGTAAAGTACTATGAATTCTATGTCTCAAACTCATCGTGATTTTAAGATGAAATATTGTATAACTAGAATACATGCAAATAGAGCATAATTGTTGAATGACATTGTCAATCCAATTGATAAATTAAAAATTAAAAATAGTGAACTTAAATAGTTTTTTGAAATTTTGTAAAATAAAAATAACCTTTTGGTGAAAGCAACATATAATTGATATCTATCTTGCATTGTGATGGTACTTCTACATCATTCCAATAGGCATTTGGTTACTTAATAGGAAGAATGCTCCTTTAGTTGTTATGTCTAATTCCTCTATGCAATATATATTAATAAAGACTAACCCAATAAAATACAATATGAGGTTTAATGTATGGGCATATCTTTGGTTTTAATATACTTACATATGATCTATTTATGACTTCAAGGTATTAATGTGTGATATTTAGAAATCAAAAGATATGAATTTATAACTCGATAAAAAGTGTAAAACATCAACAATATTCTCACATCGATTTTGTTAATAAAAAATTCTCACATTGATACCTTGAGCATGGCCTTGACAAGTCTCATCCAAATGTACCTTAATTTACTTCTATGAAGGTGTTGTGTTTTGCTTCGACACTCAAATAAACTTATCTTGAAATGAATCCTTATAGCTAAAGGACCTGGTTTTACTTTTCACAATTGTTGATTCATTATTATTTGTTTATAATCTTCTAAAAATATCATTAGTCTGATTCTCGGATAGCAAAAGAGGATACCTTGACACTAATTGATATGATCAATGTTGTTGTAATTTGTATTGTTACTTATTTTGAAATGTTTAGGTTGACCAAAACATGAAACTTAACTTATAAACTATGAAACATCATTTCTTTTGTTAAAAAGGAAACACACGAGCTTGATACATGAAAATAAAATAATGTTGGAAAAGGCTGAATAGATATTTGATTATCCTCTTTTTCTTAATGCATAAATTTAAATGATATGACAACAATCATATAGAATATTAAAATAGACCAAAGACATAAAATTTATGTAAAAAATCTCACAAGGTGAGAGGAAAAAAATCACAAGAATGAGTAGCAAATCCTCCACTATGAAATAATAGTATGATATAAAGTTTCTTCTCTGATCTACGAAAAAAATACATAAATAATAATCTCAAGAAATAGTATTGGATCTTACAAAATAATGTCTCCGAATAATGAGATAGGTGCCAGAATGATCTTACAAAATATTAGAGATTAGTAAGAAGACTATAGAGAATTAGTGCTTGAAATTTCGTTGAAAATGAATCGAAACTCATCTCGAAACAAAGCCCAAGGGAATATCTTCTCTCCTCCAAATTATTTCTCCTCATCGGTGGTTATGAGTGTTTCTCACAACTTTTTCATGGCTTCAAAACTCCATGCAAGGTGACATCATTTTTTTTTCTCTCCCAACCTCACGCCCTTTTATCACATCAGATGACGTGCTTGACTCCAGCACTTGTTTGTTATTTTAACTTTTCTTTGTGGGCCGCGTATATTAGTAAGATTGGCCCAATAATTCCCCATTCTTAATTGTGCGAATGATTTCATTGAATCTACATACACCCTGCAAAATCTAATATTTCTTTTTTAGTTTTCTTTCTTTCTTTCTTCCAATTTTCCCTATTTTCTTTTGTTACTTTCCTTTTCTTTTTCTTTCTATTAAAAAAAATATGTTGCTTTCAAATTTCAAGTTGAACTTAGTTTTCACCGGTTCGATGGTTTTCGTCAGCTTAATCAAGTCCAAACTGGTTCAATTCTTCTTTTGATTTTCAAGTTAGGCCGAAATCAATCTGATGATTGATTCACAATTAATTAGGTTGGACCGAGGCCCGATTCTATATTAATAACATTGTAAACAATGTGAATTATGCATGAAGTTAACCTATCTTGAGATCACAATAGACTTGTCGCATCTTGGGGTAGACAAATTTCTATAAATGAGAGAGACACCTCCATAGTGGGCCACATCAAAGTTGTCAGAGTCGCGACATAGTTGTCCCAACCCACAACAACTTCATTTAAATGTTTTTGTTGTGGCCATGTCATGGTCTATAAAGGTTGAGATATCATCTATAGTGGCTAGGATAATGGTTGTTACGGGACGCAAAAGGATTGTAGTGGGAAACAACAAGGCTTAAGTGGGACACGACAAGACTATAGTAGCCATGTTAGAATAAAAAAATGACATTTTTTACTTCAAAATAATTCTAAATAGCTCTTAATCTGCGTGTAACTTTTTCTAATCACTCCACCCATTGAAAGTGTATAATCTACAAAATAAACACAAAAATAATTAAATTGATGATAAAAGAAATTAAAATAAATAAATAACAAAATGAATGTATGCAACACTAAGATTATGAAATATAATCTTAATGCAAGACTAAATATGTAGACCCCCAAAACAAATTAAAAGGCCCACTAACGTAAAATGGCCCAAGATCCCACTTAAGTGATGATGCCTTAGATACAAAACAGTGTAAACCAGCCATCCATTTCATTTCTCCCCAAATTTTTGTCTCTGTCCCCTCATTTCCCTCTCCACAAGAAGACTTCATGGTTAGGATTTCAAGCTTATCACTCCTTTGTGTGCAACCCAACAAGGAGACATGGAGAGGAACTTGGAGGACCAAGGAGAAGAGAAGAAGACATTGGAGCTTCACAAGTAAGGAAAGAAAAAGAGGGATCATCAGTAAGAAAGAGGAGGAAGAAGATAGGTTAGATATGTAAAGGGGATCCAATATCTTATTTCTTACCTCAAATGTGATTTGAAGATTATAAGAATATTGTGATATTATAAAATAGGAAAGTAGGAGATGGCTTATAGGTTGATGCATGAATGACGAGTTTTCTTATCTCTTAAGTAAAAAATAATAGGTTATGAATCATATGATGGATGCCATGAGCATGTTGTGTTCCTATGAATGTTTTAGATTCTATCATGTTATGAAACTTTAATGTTATGAATTCTAAGTAATGAACTATGAAACCTAAAATGCAGGATGTGAACTCTATATCGAAACCCTAGATAAATAACACATAATTCATGTTTTACAATGAATTAGTTATGCCATGGACCCTAAAAAGTAGAGATTATAATGTTCGTGTATATTCTATTATGAAATTGTCCCAAGTGTGTGAAATGAGATAAGTTAAAACTTAAATCAGATTTAAATGGAGAAGAATTAGGGCTATCGATGGCTCAGTATGGGAAACCCATAGGGGAGTTGAGACCACTACAGTCTACTTTGGCTATAGCAAACCGACCATACTATAGGGAAGCCAAAGTGGGTCATAGTGCCTCATTCTAGATCGTAGCGCACCTTTAGGCCATAGCGCATTGACCATTACAAGTAATAACCAATGTTATGGTTACCATTCCAATTGTAGCAAATTTCTAGCTATCTACAGGTGAACTATAGTCATGCTCGACCAATCGTAGTGATGTCCTAGCGGGCTATGGTTCAATTGTAGCCACACTCGACCAATCATAACCGCTAATGATTTTAGATGTCATAATTTAAATATTTTATTTTATTTTATTTTTGTGATGTGTGTTATGGTGATGCATTTATTGATCTAATAAATGATTTATTGATTATGCTATGTTTCATGCTCTTATGGTAAAAAACTTCTTTTGATGATTGTCATTCACCTAGACATCAAAATGCCTCCTAAGACATAATTAGGTTAAAATATGCAAGATTGATTACTATTGTTTGATATGTTGAAAAAAAGGTGAAGTTTTGAGTAACATAATCTTGGCACACCAATGACAGGAAATATAGTCTTTCACACTTCTTAAGAAGTTATATCTTTCGCTAGCAATGGTGTTTGAACTTCCCATGTATACACCGAAGGGAGGGTTGACCTAACTAATCATGTTTATGTGTTGATGTTACCCAAGGCTCCTTTAAAATAAAGATAATAGTTGGACATATGATTTTGCTAATGATGTGAGCCAAAGGGAATTCAAATGAATCATATGATTAAGACATAAGATGTAAAGAATGATGAATATGAACATAAAATGCTTAGTCACTTATATGATTCATATATGAAATGCTTAATGTATGTCATGCTTATGTTATGCAAATACTTTATGTTTATGGTGCTCTTGAAATGATATATGTTTAAATATTATGATAATAATCATGATAATTAAATGTGATGTGCATGTTGCATGATGTAGGACCCCAATGTTAACATACTCTAATCGGAGGATTTTTTCCTCGTTTCTGAATCCATACAAATCATAATGAATGACAAACTCAGTGGTGGTTTTCTCGTGGCGACTTTGATTTGCACATAGATATGTAGATGCCTTGTAGGATTTTAAGTCATTAGTTATTATGTCTAGTGAACTTAGTGTTATCTTAATGAGTCGAATGAGTCTAATGTAGGATCACTTGGCACCAAGAGGGGGGG
>LTAE01008690.1:0-20039 GCA_001647135.1 Pontederia paniculata | reverse complement strand
CGACCTAACAACTTCTGAACTTGAGTCAACCTGTTACAGAATTCAGCTCAACAAGTTCATTAGTACAAACTAAGTTCCCTTACAAATTTGTGATCATCAAACCACTCTTGGGATCCTAGATTCAACACTCCTCCCCCTCGTTCGTGTGCGTCTCTTTCTCCTTTTACCCTCATTCATGTTGTCTTCTGGCCTCCGTCTTTCATTCTCAAAATCTGGAGGTGTAATGCGTTTGAAATCCACAAAATCCCTAAAATCTCGGTCAGGTGAGGGGTAAGCTCTGAAAAATTCGGGATGACAGTTATGGAAGTTACACTATTTCCCAACTGCGACAAAAAATGAAAGGATTTAAAATTTCAAATGTTCAAACCACATAAATCATGAAAGTTAGTTAAAATCTTTCTCAAATTAGTTTAGAATCCCAGAATTCAAATATAAAGATGCTAAATATTTAAAATGTGGAAAATTAATATAAATCAGTAGATAATGTTTATAAAAATAGAGATCAGGGCAAGCTTTTAGGAGGTTGGGTCCAACTTTTTGGGTATATCTTTTTCTGTCATCAAATTCTCCCAAACTTAAACTCTTGATTGTCCTCAAGCAAATAAATTAGATATTTTAAGACCAAAAAGTACGATTTCAACTCTGATCACAAAATAAACAATGCATCAATTTACCCAGACCCAAGATATTCAATCTCCAAGCACCTTTTATATATTATTAGCGGACTAAGACTCTGAGCAGGGATCATTAAGACCAAAGAGTAGGGCTTGCTTGAGAGCTTATCCCAACCTATTAATCTACCAAGTTCAATCATTGTCTTAGACCTAGAGTCCTTCCTCTACAAGACTGGATAATTAACTTAGCCCTCACTTGTTTTCACCCCATCTTACATATTATTCATTTTTCAACTCAGTCTACATGTGTTTCTCTAGTTGGGCAAGAAAAAGTGTGACTTGATCCCCTCAACATAGGCCTTGCTTTCCTTCCTAGAATACTCAGCTTGGGTGTTGGAGATGCGGTGCAATACTCATGTCATAGGCAGAGGAGTAATAAAGTTTGGGTTTCCCACAACACTATCCCACACATTTCTTCCTAGAATACTCTGGTGGGGTGTCCAAGGTGTAAAGTTCATCACATACTCGAATCTCAGGTAGAGATAAGCAGAGTAGGTGCAACTTTTTAGGCATAGATAGATAACACAAGTAGGTGGGGTGAATCTTTTTTCTTTTTCAGGGCTTTCTTTTTCCAATAAATTTTCGATCCAAGGGGATAGAGGTCAACCTTCTAGATCTAAGACCAGGACTATTTTAAAAAAAAATAGACAGATTGCCTAGGTTTTGGTCCTTGTTCAGAGCCAAGTTAGATTTAAATATCTGAATTTTTAGGTGCTCGAGAGAATGAAAAATCCTAGACTAAGTATTCTGAAACATGCTTATATTTCTTTCTAATTTACAGTTAAGTACAAGCAAAGACAGTCCAGGGCTTGAAAATGATCACAGTTCAAATAGTTCGAAAATCATAGCATATGCATATATACGAGGTAGGTTCAATAGCTAGGGGTTGACAATTGGATACGTGTTGTGATAGATTTCCAAAGACAGAAAAATGCGGAGAATTATATACAAATGGTACTGAAATAAAGGAGTGTAGATCGTACCATTGACTCCTCCAAACTAAAATCCAACATTGTTCTAGTTTTGATTCAAGATGGGAGAGACTGTTGGGGTTCAGATGTTGGGGGTGGGGTGATGGAAGCTGAAGTTGCTACTCTCAACTATTGTTCAAAGCTCCTAAGTGGCGCCGACTATGCTAGATGGGCCGCAAGAGAATGTTGATTGTTGACCTGAAAAATTGATGGTTCTGTGTTGAGGTCACATGAGGGGTTGGATCTCACCCCTAGGAGCTCTTGTTAACCCTCGAACTTTGAAAAGGTTCGGTCAAACTGAACAAGTTGGCTACTTTATCCTGCGAAAACAAAATTGAGTTAAGCAAAAACTCTGGGTTGCCTCCTAGAAAGTGTAATGTTTAAAGTCCTTGGCTAAGCTCTCTTCCTCTACGGTCAGTCAGGTGGGGGTTGAAGTTAGAGCTCTTCTAATGGATCTTCAGTTGACCCCATGAGGTAAGCCTTGATCTCTTTCTTGTCTGCCTCTTGAAGTCCCTTCTTAGTACTTGAAGAGTTTAGCAGTTCTCTTGGGTCCAAGTTTTCTACTAAGTAAGGTGTCGCAGGTGGGACCTCATCTTTTTGTCCTGAGTCGAAGAGCTTCGTGAATAGGGTCAAGTAAGGATCGTTCAACATTTCATCAGGTAGAGTCAAGCTTCTTTGTAGTGGGTCCTTTGTGAGGATCACTGCTGAAACCTCTTGGATCACTTCGTCTTCAGGGCTTGAGACCTCATTAATAGTGTCATAGGAAGGGTACTCCATTGCTTGGACCAAGTTGAATTCGATCTTTTCTTCCTCCACTTGGAAAGATAGCATTCTGTTCCTGACGTTCACAATGGAACCAATTGTGGCTAGGAAAGGTCTTCCCAAGATCAAGGGTGTGTTCAGGTCTTCCTCCATGTCTAAAGCCACAAAATCTGTAGGGATGTAGAATTTCCCAACCATGATGGGAATATCCTCCAAGATGCTTCAGGGGTATTTCACGGACCTGTCAGCAAACTGTAAAGTCATGCTAATGGGCTTTTAAATCTCCAACATTGAGTTTCTTGCAGATAGATAGGGGTATCAAGCTGATGCTGGCTCCCAGATTGCATAGGGCCTTGCTGAGACCCAGAGTTTTTTGATTTCGCAAGGAATCGAAAAGTTGCCTGGATCTTTCAGCTTTGGAGGAAGCTTGTTCTGAATGACCGCACTTGCCTCTTCATTTAATGCCACTATCTCATTCAGATTTATCTTTCTTTTTCTTGAAAGTATGTCCTTCAGGAACTTAGAGTAGGATGACATATGTTGTACTGCCTCAACAAAAGGGATGTTGATGTGCAATTTTTTTTAGTACCTCTATGAACCTAACAAATTGTTGATCGCTTTGAGTCTTCATTAAACTTTTGGGGAAGAGTACAAATCTCAGGTCGACCAGAGCTTCTGAGATAGGGGGCTTGTTTGATTTGTCTCGTGGAGTCTCAACCGGTTTAAAGCTAGGCTCTGGATTACCGCTAAAGGTTTGCTTCGACTGGGGGCTCTCCTTGAGGTTCACTTCTGGATCAGCCCTCGATTCAACATCTTTGGGTCTTGCTTCAGTTGTTTCAGGTGGGGCTTCCTTCATTGCGGGTTCTTCTAGCTTTCCACACATGAGGGATACAATTTGACAATGTTCTCTTGGGTTTACCTCAGGTTGCCCTGGGAACGTTCCCGAAGGCCTTGTAGCAAAGCTTGCTTGCTGAGCTATTTGGTTCTCCAAGATTTTGTTGTGAGCTGCAAGTCCGTCAATCTTGGTGCACATTTGCCTTAAGGTCTTGTTTTGTTGTTTCATTGCTTCGCTTTGTTGCCTGAGGAAACCTTCCATCATTGTTTCAAGGCTTGACTTTACTAGAGGCAGAGGTAGAGCTAGGTAGGGTTGAGGTGGAGGCAGGACCTGTTGTTGCTGGTTGTTCTGAGGTGAGTACTGATTCTATTAGAATTTTGAGCTGGGGGTCTTTGTTGGTAGTTTTGATTATTATATGACAGGTTGGGGCGTGATCTGATCCAAGGTGGACCTTGACCTTGATATTGTTTTGCGGCTGGGTTTTGGCCATATGGTGCCGTAGTGTTTACTTGTTCGCCTTGGGGCTCTTGGACATTGTAGTTTATGGTTTGACATTGAGCGGCTACATGTCCAACCATCCAGCATTGCTCTCACTAAACAAAAGGTGGAGCAGGCCAGTTCGGAATTGATTCTGTTGCATAGATCCTGGAACTTGAGGAGGTGGGGTTGTTCTTCTTCTCTTGAGTTTTTTGGAATAGGTTGATGAGGCCTTCTATTTGGGATGAGAGTTGATCCAACTTGGCAGGGTTGGCGACAACACTTTGTTCTTTGGGTCTCTTTTTATTAACTCGGTCTTCAGGCCACTCTCAATGGATTTTGATGACCCTTTCAATCAGTTGATTGACTTCATCTATATTTTGGGACATGAATCTGCCTCCAGGTGCTGAGCCGAGGGTAGACTTACTCTCGGGAGTAAGCCCACCGTAGAAGTTCTGGACCGTCATCCATTTGTGGAACTCGTAGTGAGGGTATTGCTTCAGTAGTTTCTTGAACCTCTCCCAGGCTTCGTAGAGTGACTTGTTTTGCCATTGAATCAATGAGGTGATTTGGTTCCTCATTTGCACGATCTTTCCTTGGGGGTAGAATCTCATCATGAAGGTTGAGATGAGTTCATCCCATGTACTAACTACATCCTCCTCCAATGAATGAAGTCAGTCCTTGGCCCTATCCCAAATAGAAAATGGGAATAAGCGAAGTCTGATCGTGTCATCGATGAGTTCATCACATTTGAAGGTGTCGCAGATCTCGATGAAGTTGATTAAGTGTTGATTAGGATCTTCATGGGCAAACCCACCGAACTGGTTCTGACCCAAATAACCCAATATGGTTGGGTTCAGCTGGAACTTGTTGGCGTTCACCTCTGGCGTTGTTATTCCGTAGTTCACGCCTACAACTGTAAGTCTGCTGAATTCTTCAAGCGCTCGAGCTGCATCAGGGTTAGCCGCAATGCGTGGGTTGACTTGATTAGCTTGGCCCCCAACTTGATTAGGTTGGGCCATCTCGGGTTTGCTCTCGCCTCTTCTCTTGAAGTTTCGTTCGATCTCAGAATCGAACTCAAGGATTTCTTCTTCTTCAGAGTTGGCTCTTAGCATGCACCTCTCAAGCAAAGGTTAATGTTAGGCAGCAGATCAAAGATCAAAATAAGATAAACAAAAGAAAAATAGAACAAAAAAGCCTGAAAAATTATAGACAAGGTGTGAAATATAAACAATGGAAATAAGACTTGAAATTAGAATAGCAAGGTTGAAGGCGCGAAAAATCAATAGTTTCTCCGGCAGCGGCGCCAAAAACTTGATGCGAAGTGTGGGGTAAGATAGAAAATGATCACAGGTTAGGGCGTAAAACAAGGGTCAAGCTTCTGAAAAAGATTATCTTCACTTCAAATTTTAATAATTATAATCCTAGCACACTCCTATCATCGTAAGTATATGACAATCGTCGAGTACTTCAAGTATCGATCCATAGGAAAACTTTGTTTTCACGCATCTGCTTCCACTTTTCTTCAAGCAAGCTTATGTTGGAGCTTGACACTAGAGGTCCAAGCCCAACCGAAATAGGTGAGGGGTAATCAATTGAAACAAGAAATAAGTTTTTGGGTTTTTAAAATAGGAAATGCAGAAATTAAAATAATGATAATTCCAATTATGAGAGGACACCAGAATCTTGGGTTCACCTCTAATCTCACATATCCGCTCTTTGACGTGAATATATAAAAAGTCGCCTAGGCCCTTACACCATGGGTCAAGCAACCCTACTTTCGCGGTGATTGCTCTACCTTTCACATTCCCGCTCTTGCGGTGAAGGCTCAAGGCTTGATCAAATGCAATCTGGCCATAGTCACACTCTCTCTCAGGGAGGAGAGCTCACCATCTTAAATCCTGATAAAAGAAGTAAATTTTGACACCCAAGTGCCAGAGGGGTACCGCCTCTCAGTGTGCACTGTCCTCTTTTCCTAGGGGACCTAAAGGTTCAGCGAGAGAGCTTCTTAGGTCGGAGCATAACCCTGCCCTCGCGGCGGTTACCTAATCAACAAATCCCCACTCTCGTGGCGTATGCTCGGGGCCGACTAAGAGTTTTGTTCCCCAAGTTATCTATCAACCCTCTCTCGAGGTCAAGGCCACCCGGGTCCCCTCTCTATCTAATCTATAAGACATTTCAAGATTATTGTTGTTCGCTCCGGGTCAAGCTCCGGAGGTAGGACCGACTCTCACCTATCCCCTAACTTAGAAGGCATAACATGGACTAAGGTTCTCCCAGAATTCATCACTAGCCTCTCGGCTCACTGTGTGAAGGTAACAACACTGTATGTCCCTTTCGGACAGGCGCACTTGGGAAGAATCAAGCGAATCAACAAGAAAACACAACACAAACTTTCATTCACAAATCATAGCTTGAGATCAATTAGGCGATATAGAAAATGAAACTTAGAACATTAAGAGCAAAGTAGATAGAAACAAAGGTTCCCCCCAAGATTTTGGCGATAAGAGTTTAGTCGGACATCGGGGCTAACAAATACAAAACAAAGTACAACCACATAGTTCTTTGCCGGAGTAAAGCTAAGTGCATAAAGCAAGTGAAGTTCGCTGGCGTTCTTCCTCCCCCTCGTTTGTGCGCGTCTCTTTCTCCTTTTATCCTCATTCATGTTGTCTTCAGGCCTCCGTCTTTCATTCTCAAAATTTGGAGGTTTAATGAGTTTGAAATCCACAACATCTCCAAAATCTCGGTCAGGTGAGGGGTAAGCTCCGCAAAATCCGGGATGGCAGTTATGGAAGTTACACTATTTCCCAACTGCGACAAAAAAGGAAAGGATTCAAAATTTCAAATGTTCAAACCACATAAATCATGGAAGTTAGTTAAAATCCTCCTCAAATTAGTTCAGAATCCTAGAATTCAAATATAAAGATGATAATATTTAAAATATGAAAAATGAATATAAATCAACAGATAATGTTTACAAAAATAGAGCTCTGGGCAAGCTTTTAGAAGATTGGGTCCAGCTTTTTGGATATATCTTTTCCTATCATCATTTTCATTCTGATTAAAGCTTTATGGTGTTAAATGATGTGAGAAAAAATATACATATTTTCATGTCTCTCATTTAGGACCTTTTTTGTAGTTTTGGTCATTGCACGCATCTATTTTTTTTATTTTTTTATATTTCTTCAATTCATTGTTCTACCCTAATTTGATATTTATTTTGCATATTATACACTTTTTGAGGCAAAGGAGCAATTAAAAGATGTTAGACATAATTTGGAGTTAAAATCAAGTCAAAAGATGATGGACTGTGAGAGGTAACACATAATTCCTACTTCAACTAGGAATTGATTATTTTGAAGATTATCAATTAAAAGGATTTCTAGTATTTTCTGATTTAAATAATAATTGATTCATTTGAGAAAATTTAATTGAAGAAGGACTTCAACATTTTCCTATACTAATTAGGAAAGATTCTTTTGAAGAATTTGACTAGGAAAAGGACCCAAAATTTCATGAAAAAAATTTTCATTCATTATACAACTCATTGGGAACTATTAGAGACGTATTCTTAATGAATTTGAGAGAGTTTTAAAGTCCAAAAATTTATCCTAAGAGAGAGCTACGGATTTAAAAAAAAAAGAAAGTTTATCATCCTTCTCCCTAATATGACTTAGAAAAGGACACCTATCTTATCCTAACTCTTTGGGGATCAAAAGAAAATATATTTGGAAATATTTGAAAGAGTTTTGATGCTCTAAATTTCGCCCTAAAGGAGAGTTACCAATTTAATTAAAAAATCTTAATTTCTTCCTATTTTGACTTGGAACGAAATTCGAAACATCTCAACGTTGTTGAAGATTTTGAGACCTCTTGGAGCTTGATTCTATCCTATAAATATACATGCAAAAGCCCCCGGAAGGAGACTCCTCATATTTTTTCTGCATATTTTGAAGAGTTTTGAAGCCATCCTTGGAGGAGAAGCCTGTGATCCATCCCAAAGACATGAAGACTATGACACTCCGAAAGGATTTTGTTTTCTTTTCATATCAATTATTAGGCTTGATATTATTTCTTGTTTATGGGATAGACTATATTGAACCTTGTTAATTTCTAGATTTTATATATCTCCACAATTTTTGAATTTGCCCCATAATTTTCTGATTTTTATTGTTAATTGAGTTTTTCATTGGCTTTAATCAAGAGGCTCCGTTGACGAGATTTCTCTACATCGAATTGATTTTCGAACTTTCATGATTATTTTATTGATTATTTTATTGAATATTTTATTGAATATTTTATTCTACCAATAGAATGTAGACCGTGTTCTTAGTTGACATGGGCCATGTTCTCTCTACCATTTTGACAACTCGTGTATTACTATCATTGAACACAAACCGTGTTCCGAAAGGACCCGGAACATTTTGATCTCCCGTTTCGTTTTGCTATGTCAAGTCGCATATAGTTTTTTGGAACGCGGATCGTGCCCTGATCTGATGCGGGCCATTTTTGAGATCTTTTTGGCTATTTTTAAAAATCTTTTTGGTGCAAGTCGTCCACATCTATTTGTTCGGAATTTGTGGGTTGTTAATTCACTTGGTACGAGGTTTTAACAATTTATGATTTATTGCTTACTACATCTTAGTTTGATTTAACTAGGGATTGATTTGTTCGAACCTTCCCAAATTAATATTAAATTAAGGTAGTCAAGTCATCTGATTCGGAGTCCTACATAACGCTTCTGTCACATGTATTGCAGAAATAATTTAACTGTTTGATTTAACTAGGGATTGATTTGTTCGAACCTTTCGAAATTAATATTAAATTAAGGTAGTCAGGTCATCTGATTCAGAGTCCTACATAAAACTTCTGTCACATGTATTGCGGAAGTAATTTAACTGTTTAATTCAAGAGATAGCAGTGGGGAGATACAATTTTAATCACAATCAAATCATTTGTGTGATCGTCTTTTATCTTTTATCTTTTCTCATCTTTTCTTTCGTTTCTAACATTCATTGAAATTTTTTTATCTTGATTTATAGATAAGGTTTTAGAATCTAAAACTCATGAGTCATCGTGAAATTGACAACTCATACTCACTCTTTATTACTTGTGTGACTAGTGCACTTGCTAGCGCCTTTGCTATCATATTTCTCGCATCAAGTTTTTGGCGCCGTTGCCGGAAACTATTTTGAATTTTATTTATGAAACCTTGAGTGTCAGGTACCAATGTTTTGTAAACTATTTTCTGCACAAGGGACATGGACCGCGTCAAACCTTGAACGATTCGCGTCTCCTCAAACACAGACTCTTTGTTCCTCAAAATGGCACGTGTTTGAGTCTAAACTTTCATCCCCGATTTTTTTGTGTTGCGTGAATTTTTAAGGAAAAAAGCACACAACTGAGCATGACAATCTCAATGGCAAAGAAGCAAAATACCAATCAATCAAAGTCAAAAGTTGAGAGCGAAAATAGGATTGTGAAAAAAGATGAAGTCCAGAAACAAAAACAACATGTGAAGGAGACCAGCGACTATGTCATCGAGAAGTGATGTGTGAAGGAGACCAGCGACTATGTCATCAAGAATAGACAAATTTGAAGGAGGAACTCACCTTTGGAGAGTCCAGCAATCATTATTAAGTCATCTCTGAATCCACCACCACAAGAGGAGAAGAGCACAACACATAGACCATTGACATCATCGTTAGAAGCACCGACCTTAATCAAATAATGGCAACTAAAGACCCCAACTACAATTCAGCTTCGAGAAAATTCAACATGTCAAGACAAGGGCAAAACTAAGCTCATTGAACAGGTGGCCAGAATTTGGAGACAGTTGGTTGCATATCTGTTCGCACTCGTTGAGTCTCGTCCGGATGGACATTCATGAAAACATCAATTATTTCTGGCAAGATTGTTCATAATTGCAAATTTCATTATTGTTTCTTTTATTTATTTACTGTTTATTTATTTACTGTTTATTTATTTATTTAGTTTTCTTGAGTCTACGAGTCCATTTGTGAGGTTTTATGTTTAAGCTTAGGTCGAGGTTTATTTGATTTCTCTTGTCAATGTCATATATCTAGATTGAATTGTGAGCAACATGGACTGTGTTCTACACGGATATGGGCTGTGTGACCATCTAACACACTAATGCAGCACACTACGCGAGACATTTTCTCTTTTTTTTGTAGGTGATAAAATGGCCTGTGTTTCAAATGAAACGGACCCGTCAAGATTAACGCAACCCACATGGTCCACATCAATCATGCAACCTTTGCACCGACATCTTAAACACGGATCATTTTCTAACCTTTCGTGACCCGTGTCCGAACTCAATGAGGCTTCAGACGCGATCCATGGAATTCATCATTTCTACTCCAGATCAAGTAAAACAGACTTTGTCATACTCAACGCTGCCCATGCCAGCACTGCAACACTGACCTTGGTAATCTCGATGCAACTTACTCCATCGACTCCGCCCTGCTCCATTAGTCACCAAGCTCTAGACCAACACCAAGTCAATGTCCGTGTCACAATAAAAAATGGGCCATCTTTCTTGCACCGTCATCAATTCGACATAGACCATTACACAGGTGACATGGCGAGTTCCTCCCAGCACGTGATCTGTGTCCAAACTCAAAATGGTCTCTGTTCTTTCTTCAACATCAACAATCATTTGAGGCATATGACACAACCATTTTCCCCACGATTTGGCTCATGTTCTGCATTAAATTCTTCATCGGCATATTCTAAATCATGTGACAACTATCGACCTAACACACTCCATTGACGCTACTGCCGCAATCCAGTCATGTTCTTGTTGTAGTTGACATCATCGAACTTGGGTGAGATTTTTTCTTTTCATTTTCATTTCATATCCTACCGGGTTTGACTTACCGGGTTTGACTTACACTAAGGACAATACTGAGTTCAAGCTTGGAGGAGATTGTATTTGATGCATCATGTTTGCTTTACTTATCTTGCATTTCATAACATATTTGCTTCTTTCATTTTAGTTTCTTTTTATGCATTGATAAAAAAAATCCATAAAAATTGCATACAAAAAAATGGTATCAAATTTTCACTAGTTCTTACATCTTTGTGGTTTTTCTTGTGATAACATAAGACACTTGGTCAATCTATGAAATTCAATTGTTGTTGTTTTTATCAACTATCGCCTTAGTATAGGGTATTGAAAAGAAGAATGTTGCCAAGTAGAACTATGAACTTAGTACTACATTTTTTTTTCAGTTGGCTTTTATTTAGTTTTGATTATATCTGCATTTTTATTGAACACATTTAAGTATTTGAAAAAAAAAGCATGAAAATTAAAAAAAATAAAATTAATAAAGTTGCTGAGAATGTACAAAAGTGTTACATGGAACCTTGTGTGTTCAGTTAATTAGATCTATAGGAGATTCTTGTCTGGCGACCTAAGGCCAACAGGTCTAGGATTCGCCGATTGAAACTTGCTATATGGACCCCCCTCCCCCCCACCTTGTGCAATATAGAGAAGCACTTGAGTATTCAAATCATAACTTAGTTCGAAATCTTCAAAAACCATGGATTGTTCGGGCAAGTAAGCTTGAGGGATGTCTTAACACATATTGCCCTTAGGCCATATGGTTTGGGAGTCATCAGTTGAAAGACCTACCTTCCCTGCGAACTCCTATTTAGAGACTAGAACTCATATGAAAAAAATGATTGTGAAAATTTTGAAATAAACATAAAAATGTCTTAAGATCAATTATTACTTGTGTTTTCAACATTAATGCTATTATGTGATTAAATGCATTTTTCTTTTATGGTGCTTGATTAAAATTGTTTAACTGTGTCTGAGTTCATAATTTTTATAAGGTTCAGACTTATTGGTATGAGGATAAATACTCTGACGAATACATGTGTAAAAGAACAACATAAGGAAAGGATTGATTGATGGGATGGAAGTCACGATAGATCTTGGTTCTTGAGTTTTGTCTGAAGTTTTTGCTTGAGGACAATCATAGGTTTGAGATTGGGGGAATTTTGTGTGATAATAAATATACATATTTTATGCATCTCATTTAGAACATTTTTTGTAGTTTTGGCCATTGCATGCATCAATTTTTTTTGTTTATTTCTTTATATTTCTTCAATTAATTGTTCTACCTAGTTTGATGTCTTTGCAGATTATACACTTTTTGAGACAAATGAGCAAGTAAAAGAAGTTAGACACAATTTGGAGTCAAAATTTTGATATAACAATATTCAAACATTTTTTCTGCAATAATTATATAACTCCTAAATTAATACAACAATATTCAAGCAATTTCGCAAATAATATTAAAAGTAAATAAGTAAGCTAATCAATTAATATAAAAATTAAATAAGTAAGCAATATTCAAACAATTTCACAATCAATTAACTATTTTTAACAATAAATAATAATAAATTAATAGCTTAAATTAACAATTAAAATTAAATATAACAATAAATACACTAAAAATTATCACATAAATTTAAATAACATAAATAAAATATTAAAATAATAAACATTAAATTAATGCATTAAATTAGCAATAATATTACACTAAATTAGCAACATAAGTAATTTATGAAACTAACAAACATTAAACAAATAATTAACATAAAAATGTATAAACTTAATCAAATAAAAAAAACTTAAAAAAGGGCCTACGCGACCTCGCGAAGGGGTTTGCCAAAACCCCTGCGCGAGCTCGCGCAGGGGCGAACCCTTGCGCATGTCTGCGCAGGGGTCGTCGGCGACCCCTGCACAAGGTCGCCAACAACTTAAGAAAAAAAATAAAAAAATACCTTTAGATTTTTGAGAAAATTTAGGAGACGAAGGTGATAACACGGTCCAACGCGCGCGGCAATGATAGAAAATTTCATGAGCGGGAGAAGAAGGGGGGAGGAGATATTTATACCGCCATTTGTGAGGGCTTTTCTGACGGAAATAATCCCTCACAAAATAGAAAATTATTTATTTCTCCTCACGGATTTACTATGCAGTCACGGGAGGAACAAGGACTTCACGAGATGAAGGACTTCATGGGCTCCGAGTTTTGACGGGATGGCGGCCCGTCAGAATTTCTAATGGGTACACAACCCATTATAATTTCTGATGGGTCGGGTACCCGTTAGAATTTCTAACGGGTACTGCACCCGTCAGAATTTCTGACGTGTACTACACCCGTCAAGAATTTTGACGGGCCACACCCATTAGAAATTCTGACGGGGGCATTACCTGTCAGAAATTCTGACGGGTTTACTTCTCGTCAGAAATTCTGAGGGGTGTGGTCCGTTAGAATTCCTAACGAGTGCAGTACCCGTCAGAATTTATGAGGAAATGCACACCCATTAGAAATTTTGACGGGTAGAACTTGTCAGAATTTCAGACGGGTACGAAATCCCTCAGAAATATTGATGGGTCATCCACCTGTCAGAATTTGTGTGAGGTTTTTGTTTCCGTTAGAAATTTCTATCTCAATTTGTGAGGAATATTCGACCGTCGGAACTTTCTTTAGGAAATTTTGATTTTTCTTGTAGTGAAAGATGATGGACTATAAGAGATAATACATAATTCCTACTTCAATTCGAAATTGATTAATTTGAAGATTATCAATTAAAAGGATTTCTAGAATTTTCTATTTCAAACAAGAATTGGTTCATTTGAAAAAAAAAATCAATTGAAGAAGGACATTCAACTTTTCCTATTTCAATTAGGAAAGGTTTTTTTTGAAGAATTTGACTAGGAAAAGGAGCCAAAATTTTATAAAAAAGGCTTTCAATCATTATACAACCCCTTGGAAATTAGTAAAGATCTATTTCTAATGAATTTGAGAGAGTTTTGAAGTCCAAAATTTCGTTACAAGAGAGAGCTACGAATTTAAAGAAAAATTGGAAGATTTATCATCCTTCTCCTTAATATGACTTGGAAAAGGACTCATATCTTATCATAACTCTTTAGGAATAAAAAGAATTCATATTTGAGAATATTTGAATGATTTTTTATGCTCTAAATCTCAACCTAAAGGGGAGTTATCAATTTAATTAAAAAATCTTAATTTCTTCCTATTTTGGCTTGAAAAGAAATCCAAAACATCTCAACTTTGTGGAAGACTTGGAAACCCCTTGGAGCTTGATTCTACTCTATAAATAGACATGCAAAATGCCCCCAAAGGGAGGCTTCTCGTATTTTTTATGCATATTTTGAAGAGTTGTGAAGCCATCCTTGGAGAAGAAGTTTGTGATCCATCCTAAAGACGAGAAGACGATGACACTCCAAAAGGATTTTGTTTCTCTTTTCATCTCAATTATTAGGCTTGATATTATTTTTGTGTTTAGGGGATAGACTATATTGAACCCTATTAGTTTATAAATTATTATTATATATCTCTGCAATTAGTTAATTTGCACCATAATATTCTGATTATTATTGTTAATTGAGGTATTTTCTTTGGCTTTAATCGAGAGACACTATTGACGAGATTTCTCTGCAATAGAATTGATTTTTGGACTTTTGTGATTATTTTATTTAATATTTATCCGATCGATAGAACGCTTGTAGGATCTAGATGGCACCAAGAGGGGGGTGAATTGGTGTATTAAAATTTTCAGTTATCTAAATTAGTTATCTTAGCGGAAGCACACAAATGCAAATGCAAATAAAGAAGAGAAACAAACAAACAAAGGTTTGTCGATGAGGTTCAACCGAACTTTTGGCCTACGTTCCCGCTCCGGTCTTTTCGAGCTCGAGACCTTCGAAGATCACTAAATTTCTTCTTCCAGGGTGAAGGCTCCCTTACACCTTCTTCTTCTCCTTTCTTTCTCTCGAGGACAAGGAGACAACCTCTTACAATAGTTCACTCTTGAACGCACACTTTATCTTCCTTCTATTCTGGATTCAACACTCGAAATCTCAAAAGGAGGAACTAAGGCTTTTCACTCAAGCTCTCAAGTTCACTAATCAATTTTGCCAAAGTTACTTCCCAAGATTCTTGGGATTAAAATTTATACTCTGCACTAACGACCTAATCTCTCTCTCAGAAAAATAGCCGTTAATGCAAGTACAATACCTTTCACCTACCCCTCGGTCGTCCGCTTCCTTTGCTTCGGTCGACCGCTGCTCTGGTGAACTCATCCATTAAACTGTTGTCTGGTGCTTCGGTCATCCACCGTTCACCTCTTTCTCTCGAGGACAAGGAGACAACCTCTTACAATAGTTCACTCTTGAACGCACACTTTATCTTCCTTCTATTCTGGATTCAACACTCGAAATCTCAAAAGGAGGAACTAAGGCTTTTCACTCAAGCTCTCAAGTTCACTAATCAATTTTGCCAAAGTTACTTCCCAAGATTCTTGGGATTAAAATTTATACTCTGCACTAACGACCTAATCTCTCTCTCAGAAAAATAGCCGTTAATGCAAGTACAATACCTTTCACCTACCCCTCGGTCGTCCGCTTCCTTTGCTTCGGTCGACCGCTGCTCTGGTGAACTCATCCATTAAACTGTTGTCTGGTGCTTCGGTCATCCACCGTTCACCTTTGGACGTCCACAGTTCAGAGCTTTAGCTTCTGTTCCTTCGTCAAGTTCCTTCGGTCGCCCGCCAATCCTTCGGTCGCCCGATCTTGACTTGTGCTTAGGTCTTCAACTCTTCTCTGGTTGTCCGCTGATTAAATACCAATCCCTCGGACGCCCTTTGCTCCAGTTGAAATCCTATGTAAAGCTACTTCGATCGTCCGCTAATCCTTCGGTCGCCCGCCTTGACTTGTACTTTGGTCTCCAACTCTTCTCTGGTCGTCCGCTCATTCTCTCTGAATTCCTTGGACGTCCTTTTTTTAGTTGATGTACTTCGGTCGTCCACTCATTCTTCACTGAGTTCCTCGGACGTCCGCTTCATTCTTCTGACATTCTTTGGACGTCCTCTAACAACATTCAATTTTTTTGGACGACCTTTCATTCTTCTATCAGATATGCTGGTCGACCGCAGTCTCCAAGTGAATTTCTTCGATCGTCCGCTTCATTCTTCGGACGTTCGCTCATATCTACTCCTTAGCTCATATGCTCTTTGGGTCGTCCACGGCTTTACCTCAAAAGCTCTCGGACGACCTTTCTCTTCGTCTGAAATCTCTCGATCGTCCGCTCTTCACCTTCGGACGACCTTTCTTTTTCTCAGCTTTTCTTTGGTCGTCCATAGCTTTAACTTATGAGCCCTCGGACGCCGTTTCTCCAATACTGACGTTCTTTCGGACGTCCACTATTTTAACACTAAAAACTCTCGGACAACCTTTATCTTCATCTAGAGTTCTTTGATCTTCCACTATTCAACTTCGGACGACCTTTTCCTTTCCTTAGCCGCAATTATCATGACTTATCTTCTTCATTGGGTGTCCTCTTCCCCTTGGAGCACCCGTTCTTCAACCTCAGTATTGTTGACTTCGAACCTTCGGTCGCCCACTATCTTCACCGGGCGACCTTTCCTGTTCAACCTCATCTTCGGTCGTCCATCAATCATCCTCGATCGACCACTCAGTACTTGGCTCCTTTTCTTCAGTCTTTGTTTCTCACATAGGTCGACCATTTCACATCCTTTGGACGACCATTCCATACATAGGATTTTTTCTTTACGTCTTCTCTGTGCATAGGTGGTTCGTTCTTCAACTTCGATCGACCTATCATTGACTGAACATAAAAATCCTATATTTCATAGATCAATTCAAAAAGTTCATTAGTACAAACTAAGCTTCCTCACAAATTTGTGATCATCAAAACAATCTGGGGATCCTAGATTCAACAATGTTGACTGTGTTATTAGTTGACACGGCCCATGTTCTCTCTATCATTTTGGCAACTCACGTATTACTATCACTGAACGCAGACCATATTCCGAAAGGACCCGGACCATTTTGATATCCCATTTCGTTCTGTCGTTTCAAGTCGCGTATAGTTTTCTGGAATGCGGATTATGCCCTGATTTGACGCGGGCTATTTTCGATAGTCTTTTTTGCCATTTTCCCGAAATCTTTTGGTGCAAGTCATCTGCATCTATCTATCCAAAATTTGTGGATTGTGGGTTGTTAATTCACTTAGTACGAGGTTTTAACAATTTAGAGTTTGTTGTTTATTGCATCTTAGGTTGATTTAACGAGGGATTGATTTATTCGAACCTTCCCG
Organism: Pontederia paniculata; assembly: GCA_001647135.1. Lineage (NCBI taxonomy): Eukaryota > Viridiplantae > Streptophyta > Magnoliopsida > Commelinales > Pontederiaceae > Pontederia > Pontederia paniculata. The sequence continues at coordinate 3,139 of LTAE01008690.1, read as the reverse complement.
AATTAATATTAAATTAAAGCAATTAGGTCATCTGATTCGGAGTCCCATACGATTAACACAACTCTTCCGTCACACGAATTGCAGAAATAATTTAACTATTTCATTCAAGAGATAGCTGTGGGAAGATGGATTTTTAATCCCAATCAAATCATCTGTGTGATCATTTTTTATCTTTTCTCATCTTTTCTTAGCTTTTCTTTCTTTTAAGAAATTCATTGAAAATCTTTTATCCTGATTTCTAAATAAGGTTTTAGAATTTAAAACTCATCAATACTCGTGGAATCGACAACTCATACCCACTCTTTATTATTTATGTGACTAGTGCACTTGCTAGCGTCTTTCTTATCAGATTTCTCGCATCATTAAGGACTAATATTGAGTAAATACAAGGGCTTTAAATACGATAAGTTAGCGGCTTTAAATACATATAATTATATTTTTCAATGAACTTTACAATATATGAATTTCTTCTTTTATATTCAAAGAAAATAAAGAACAACATAATTAACTTCTTCAAAATATTATGTACAATTAGAATATTAAAAATTTCAAACTTCAGGGAAATTTTGCATAAATAAGTTATTTTTCCAATTTATTCATGTTACTTAGATTTTCCACTTTAGATAAATAAATAAATATCCACTGAAAAATACTAAATAAATAATTAAAAATGATATCATCTAATTGTTGTCATTCTTTGTGATCATAGTATTAAGAAACCTTCAAAGATCCTTACAATTTGCATTTGTTCTTTTTTTTTTTTTTTGCTTTTTAAAAAAGATCTTTCTATTTTCATTCTCAAAATTTCATTTCTTTTTTTTCTCTCTTATCCTCTTGATTTACTCATATAGAAATATCTCTCTTCCATCTCTCCAAGAGATATAGTACTATCGAAAGTAATTAATTATATAAAGGACAAAAATAGTTTAAGTCCTAATAAATTTCTATTGAGTTACAACATCTAAAACAAACAATCTCCCCCTCCTGCCCAACACTATCATTGATTTGTTTCATTAGTGTATTGAAGTTTGTCAATGTTTCAAATTCATGAAACACCACATCTCGAATTTTCTTCTTCTCCAGGCCCCATAACATATATTCACATTCTGCATCTCAATAATCCATAAATATGAACTCTTGAGTCTCTTTTATTTTTTGTCATTATTTTTTAAATATATGCAAAATATTTTTAATAAAAAACCTTAAAGTGAGAATAAGAAACAATCTTGTCACTTCACACTTTTTCGGGAATATCAAAATTCTCTAGAATTGATGTTGATCTATTAATCGGATAACACATATTCGTAGTTTCACTCCAAAATGACTCTCAAAACTTACTCATCCTTAGCATGCATTTGACTTTGTACACAATAGTTATGTTCATTCTTTCAACAATACCATTATATTGTGGAGTTCAGATATTATCTTCTCATGTTCGATGTCATGCTTTGGGAGATATTTTTTGAACATCCAAAATATATATAGACAATCATTATCTATGCAAAGATGCTTCAATTCGTTTTTCGCCTATCTTTTCATTATTACATGAAAGATTTTTAAAAAAATAAAATACTTGATATTTTGTTCTTATAAAATAAATCCATCATTTTCATTAAGTAACATAAATAAAAGTCATAAAATATCTACCTAACCTAAATTAGGTTTGGTTCGAATTTGGTGTCGTATTTATGTAGGAAAGAGAAGTTGACGTGCAATTATGTAGAAGTTGAAAATATGAGACACGAGGACGTGGGGAGGGGACTACTTTAATCACATAAGTTGTACATTCAAATGTGAAATGCAAAAAGCGACGTGGGACAAAAGAAAATAATTCTGTCGTAACAATATGTCTTAGTTTTTTATTAGCAGCTCAATTTTGTTTGTGATAGGTCCGATGATAAAGTAAGACACAAATAGTAATTGACGAAAGACTCATGAGCTCTCCTACTAAATAAGATCAAAATTGATCATCTTTGCAAGCAAACTTGAATTTAACAAGTTTATGAAATTTTGGAAATATCTGAAGTACATTATATTTATTATGATCGGGGGTACAAGAAGATAAAAGTCTAGAAATCATCTAAAATATAATATATTTTTCTAGGTAGTAAATATAGTAATGTTTATTTGTAAGATTTGTATTAAAATAGAGTCTAGTATACTTTCCCAAAATATTTAATTATTAGTAAATATTAATTATTACTTAAATAAATTATCTTACAATTTATTTTAATCGCCTGTTTTTTCTCCATTCAAGGAGATCCAACGAACAATAATGAACAATCACAGCACAGAATTAGAATATAGGAGATGTCCAAAAAAATTTATAAAAATGAACTTTATTATCAAGTTTAACTTAATACGCAACCATTAGTTTAAATTAATGCAAAATTAGCATATTTTAAGTTTGACAAAGTTGGACTCAATTACGCTTTTCGGTAACTATACAACGGTTACATATCTCTTCGTCTCGTCTGGATATAAATCCGCCATTCCGCAAGAATATTGACTCACTTCCTCGATCAATTTGTTCCTGCTCTTTCTTGATTTCTTGCGCCTTGTCGTTCGCTCGCTGGCTCGCTTGCGTACTTGTTCGTCTTCTCCATGGAAACTCCAGAAGTAGTGAGTAGAAGGTGCGCCGGTGTTGGCATGGCCGACGTCCAACACTCCCGTGAATGTCCGATGCAGCTGGTTGGGTCACAAACACGACAGCCGCCACGCCAAGAACCACCGCCTGCTCTGCTGCAAACAGAGGAATTTTCTTGTGCTGACGTCCCCGGCGTGGTGTTCCACCCGAGTGACGAACACCTGGTCGTTTACTACCTCCGCCGCTACATCTCTAACCTACCGTTGCCTGTATTAGACCAAGTTTGTAACAATCTCAACTGATGCACTCCACCAGCAACAACAGATTTCTACTGCAACAGAAAGCTTCCACTGCAACAGAAGATTTCCAGTGCAACAGAAGATTTCCAGTGCAACAAAAGATCTGGCGTAACTGATCAGTTAATATTGACATGATATGCCTCTCATGTATCACTATATATATCATGTACAGATTAACAGATTCATTGTGACATCAATAATAAAAGACTTTTTATTCTTCCTTTATGGTATCAGAGCAATCCAACATGATCAC
>LTAE01008689.1:0-14670 GCA_001647135.1 Pontederia paniculata | reverse complement strand
ATATATATATATATATATATATATATATATATATATATTATAATAGGTTTGCAATAGTTCTTTAATATATTTTTTCATTTTTAATTATTTCATTGAGAATATTGGCTAAGAAGAATAATAGTGTGTCGTGTGTGGGGTGTGACTACACATCTAGATTTAGACTCAAAGAGTGTCTGTATACACATATAGAATCACCCGGGTATGAAATCCTGGAGCTGACAAGTCTTAAAAGTAATTTGTTTCCTTATCACACACTCCAGTATATAGTTTTCCTTGTAGTATATTAAGTTTGAATTCATAAGAAAATTGAATCTCACCAAGTAACTAGTCGATTTTACACTAAATCAAAATTGTGGTGAGAAAATAGTATTTGCTGCAGAAATAAAATGCTATTAATATAATCTAAATCTGCAAAGAAAGATAAAACAATATATTTTTAGAGTTTTTAAGATTAAAAAGGAGCAAGAATAATCGATTGCAAAAAGGGAAGGAAATGATGTTGAATCTAGGATCCCGAGATTGTTTTGATGATCACAAATTTGTGAGGGAACTTAGTTTAAACTGATAAGCTTATTGAACTGATTTTTGAAAGACAAGTTTTCAAGTTCAGAGCATGATAGGTCGACCAAAGTTAAAGAACAGACAACCTATGCACATAAAAGACATATCAGAAGAACCTTATGTGTGTAGTGGTCGTCCAAAGCATATGAGGTGGTCGACCAATGTTGGAGGCAAAGGTCTAAAAAGTGAAGTAAAAGACTAAACGGTCGTACGAAGAAACTGAGAGGGCGACCGAGGACAAAGGCTGAACAGGAGAGGTCACCGATGAAGAACAGTGGACGACCGATGGTTTCACACTTGTATAAAAAGGAGATGAAGAACGGGCGGTCCAAGAAAAAGTGGACGCCCGGTGAGGAGACAACCGAAGAGGTGCTTTGGCTGCAGGAAGGAGAGGTCGTTCGATGTTGAAGAAAGGATGACCGAAGATCTGAGGATGAAGGCAATGGACGTCCAAAAGTTTTAAAGTGAAAACAATGGATGACAGAGAGATTGCCAAGGCTGGAATGGACGTTCGAAGGCTCTTGTGTTGAAGCAGCGGACGACCTTAACTGATGATAGGATGGAGATCGGTCGATCGAAGATGGAGTGCGAACGACCGGTAGATTTCAGATGAAGACAAAGGTCGTCCGGAGCACTTGGTGAGAAGACAAGTGGACGTCCAGTATTTTATCAGATCTGAGATGAGCAGAAGATCAGATGACCACAGGATGGACGGATGACCGATGAGGAGTCAGAGGTCATCCGAGGGCTGAAGAAATAAAACAACGATCAACCAAAGTATCTGACAGGAGAAGAATGGACGTCCAAGGAATCTGACGAGTAGTAGAAGAAGGAAAGGACGTCCGAAGATTTCAGTGAAAATGAGCGGGCGTCCAAAGCTTGTCAAAGGAAGTTTTGGCGGACGTCCGAGGATCTCATTGAGAAGTGAGCGGACGTCCAAAGCATTGACAACAGAAGGAGCGGACGTTCGAGGATCTCAATGTGGAATGAGCGGATGCTCGAGGTATCCACAAGGAGGAGCAGTGGACGCACAAAGGATTCAGGGAGAATTAGCGGACGATCACAGGTGTGTCAGAGGATATGACACAAGTCAAGTCGGTCGACCGAAGGTGAAGAGCGGGAGACCGAAGGATCTTGACGGAGGCCTTCAAATCCAAAAGTGGATGTCTGAGTGATTGAGGTGCAATCAACGGACGACCAGAGAAGTTAAAGGAGATGGTATTGTGTCAAGTCAGCTGACCGCAGGAGGAGCGGACGACCGAAGGAGCTTGACAGGTATCTTCAACTCTAGGAGTGGACGTCCAAGGAAGATTGGGTGCAATCAACGGACGACCAGAGATGTTGAAGGTGGAAGTGCAAAGTCAAGTTGGTCGACCGCAGGAGCAGCGGGTGACCGAAGGAGCTTGACAGGTGTCTTCAACTCTAGGAGTGGACATCCGAGTGATTGAGGTGCAATCAGCGGGCGACCAGAGCAGTTGAAGACGGTGGAACAAGTTCAAGATCGATCGGCTAAAGGATTGACGGACGATCGAAGGAGCTTGATAGATGGCTTCACTCGAGAGTGGATGTCCGAAGTGATTGAGGTGCAAATCAGCGGACGACCAGAGATGAGCGAAAGCTGGAGGAGGTCAAGATCGATCGACCGAAGTTGAAGCGCGGGCGACCGAAGGAGCTTGACCAAAGTCTTCAACCGAAGAGTGGACGTTCGAGAAGATTGAGGTGCAATCAGCGGACGGTCAGAGACAGGTTGAAGATTTGGACTCAAGTCAAGATCGATCGGCCAAAGAGTTGGCGGACGACCGAAGGAGTTTGAATGAGGAACAAAGGCTTCAACATTTGAACTGTGAACGTCCGAAGGTGAGCGGTGGATGACCGAAGCANGCGGACGACCAGAGATGAGCGAAAGCTGGAGGAGGTCAAGATCGATCGACCGAAGTTGAAGCGCGGGCGACCGAAGGAGCTTGACCAAAGTCTTCAACCGAAGAGTGGACGTTCGAGAAGATTGAGGTGCAATCAGCGGACGGTCAGAGACAGGTTGAAGATTTGGACTCAAGTCAAGATCGATCGGCCAAAGAGTTGGCGGACGACCGAAGGAGTTTGAATGAGGAACAAAGGCTTCAACATTTGAACTGTGAACGTCCGAAGGTGAGCGGTGGATGACCGAAGCACCAGACGACAGTTCAAGTGGAGACTTCACCAGAGCAGCGGGCGACCGAGGGGTAGGTGAAGAGTACTGTACTTGCATTAACGGCTAATTTTCTGAGTGAAAGAATTAGGTCGTTAGTGCAGAGTATATATTGTAATCCCAAGAGTCTTGAGAAATAACTTTGGCAAATTAACTACTGAGAGCTTGAGCGAAAGAAAGCTTTAGTTCCCCTTCTGTGATTCGAGTGAAGAATCCAGGAAAAAGGGAGTGTGAGTTCGTGAGCGAACTTTAAGAGGTTGTCTCCTTGTCCTCTAGAAAATAAAGGAGAAAGTTGTAAGTGAGCCTTCACCCTTGAAGAAGGAGTTCAGTGATCTCCAGAGGTCTCAAGTTCGAGAAGACCGGAGTGGAGACATAGGCTAGGAGTTCGGTTGAACCTCGTCAACAAACTTTGATGTTTGTTCGCTTGTTTGTTTTTCTACTTCCTTCTTCTCCTACTTATCCATATTTGTATGTGTATGCTTCCACTAATCCAACTAACCTAATTGAGTTAAAGTAGAAAAAGTTTTAATACACCAATTCTCTCGAGTCATCATAGTATGTAGAAATTATCTACCCTTTCGGATAGAGATTGCAATGAAGTCATACTTAGATTTGCCCATAAGAACAATCTACGATTATTCAAAAATATCAACAACAAAAACATAAATTCAAGAGTAGATTGAAAGATTATAATGGAAATACATTCAATACAAATGAGTTCAACACAATAACTAAGAGTCTTATAACACTTTCGTGTCTAAACTAATAGATTTAGTCGATTAGAGACATAACAAACAACACAAAATCAGCAAAACGGAGATCCATTTCAAGAATTACACAAGCTGAAAACTCAAAAGACTCCAAAGTGGTTCTTCTCCCTCCTCTTTTCTTGTTGCTACTAAAATCAAAGTACCCTCCAACCCGACTATGGATCTCTGCTCAGCTATTTACCTTATTCTCTCAAGCTCCCATAATGGTTGTACACCTCTCCTATCAGTGATTGCCAACTCCCTACAAAGGTTGTCTTCATGTGCTCTTATACTCTAGTGGTCCTCCACTACCCTCTTGACACTTGTCCCCTGTCTACAAGAAACGTCGAGAAATATGACAAGGGAATCTTCTAACAGGGGTAGTTTGAGCTTTGTCTTTTCTGTACCTTGTTTTGTATCGTCCATGGTGTAAAACTTCGTTTCTGGAGGAGGGCTTTGAGTGTGAAAGCATCTCTGGAGGTTACCATCAACTCCAAGAGATGTTAGGGAGTGAATTGTTCCTGGAATACTTGATGGGGGTACCCGGAGTGTGACGTGGCACACACTCTTAACTTCAGGGTGTGAAGTCAACGAAGTAGTTATATGAAAAGAGAAAAAGAAATTCCTTGTGCAAAATAAAATGACAAATGAAGATTAAACATAGACTTTGGTTTTACTTGAAGGTAACTATGTTTTATAATTCTTTACATGAAAAATCAGAGGAAACCCATGAGCTAGGGGTAAGGGTGTTGCAACTGAGTATGATATGTTCTAACTCTTGGTCAAGTACAAACAAAAGTCACCAAAACAAATGACACCAAAGTTTGCAATATGATCAAGTAGAGGGGAAAGCAAATTAATGGAGTATACATGCTCTACAAAGATGTTTAAAAAATTAGACTAAGTTATAAATAAAAGTAGACATGACAAAATTAGATTGGAGTTTTAAGTAGTTTTAAGTAAATAGATCATATGGGTGGAGTCGAGTGGTTTAGGGCATCTATCTAAGGGGCTGTTGGGCACAACTGATAAATTGGTCAAATCAACTTAGGGTACACCATATTATAAGTTAAAATAAAAAAAACAACTTTACCCAGCTTATTTTTATTAAACTTATAAATTGTGTAAGTTTAACCAAGTAATTTACTTATTTATCCTTATTTTTAAAATATCTTGTTACTTTTCAAGGGTAGTTATATAATGTAGACAAATAAGTCACTTATCATTATTTTAGAACCAAACACCTAATTACTTAATTTTTTAAAATAAGTGTTACAACTTATAAGTTATTTTGCATAACAGCCCTTAAATTCCCAGCTTGGTTGCTACCAATTGTAGAAGATTCTGGTGCTGCGCCAAATGAATTTGATCAGCTTGATCTCTTTTCGAAGCTTCAAATTCTGCCTTAGGATCTTTTTCAAAAGAGACTTCTGCTTTAAAAGTTGCCTCACAGTTGGAGCGGTGGCAGGATTCTTCTTCTTCTTCTTCTTTGTGGTGGGGGTAGTGTGAAGCTTCCTCCTGGCTGTCCCTTGGGCGAACTTTTCCAACGTAGAGGCAGCCTTAGCTATGGCTGGTGAGGTGGGGTCAACTTGTGGCTCATCTCTCAACCAATTCTTGCCTCCGAGACTGATGTGAGATTGGGGGCAGGTAGTTTGTTGTTGGTTGAAGAATCCTTGGTCACCGGGTAATACTTGTCGCTCTTGCAGGTAATTATCTTCATGTGAACCATAGTGTTCATGTCTATTTTCCCCCATGGCAGTTTCAAGTTGCTTCAAATTTAAGTTGCATGCCTTAGCAATTGGAGTCAGGAGTCCCCCTATCACAATGGTGCCATCCTGCTTCTGCAAACTGGTAGAGAGGTGTCTGCCTCTTTTTCTCTTCGGGCTATGCAGCTGATGGTCTTCACAGAACTGCAACTTTTCCCAAGCGCTCAGATCGAAGATTTGGGCAGAAATGATATTGCCAGTAACGTTAAACACAACAAAGTTGCCGAATTTGATTTCATGATCAATCACAAACTTCTGCCAGCCGTCTACAAAGGTCAAGGATTCATTCACTAGAGATGCTACGATCTTCCAGCGTAGCCCATTCGTGTCTTCAATAACAACTTCTTCATCAATCAGATAGTGCAGTGTGTGAGAAAATTTAGGAGGTACCAACTGCAGAAACAAAAGGGCAAAATAGTTAACTACAACAGGTAAATACCACAAACTACGACAAGAACACATTCGACAAAATTTTGGAACATATTGACAGGTCCACAAAAGAGAAATTCAAAAGATGATAAATTCGTAAGTTTGGACACGATGATGATGGTGAGAAGAACACCAAAAGATACCTGCTAAATAAAGGTGGAATCAGATGCATGCACAAAAGTTGAAATATATCCAGAGTTTGTGCAACTTGCTGCATAGTTTTGACATCAAAAGGAGAAAACAAGAAACAAAAAGGAACCTTTTTTTTTCTTGGACGACATTGCAGAGCGAACTAAATCCTCAACAACTTAAATAAAAAAAGAAGGCAGAAATTGATCAAATTAACTGAACGTACCAAGGTCTTAGTGAAATTTCCAACCATGACCTTGAAGAAAGAGAGTGGAGCAGGAGGAGGGTGACTGCCATTACGAGAAGCTGCGGTTGAAGACGATCCGCCGTGAATTCTCATGCACCTGTCGATGCATTCCATGCATGCTTTATGCTGCTTCTTTCTCCCTCTCCCTCTGTTCATCTTTCCAGTAAACTCTACAGTTTAAAACCACTGCGATCATCAAACACGCTCTTATCACCTGCTGTTTAGCTTCTTCTTGCTGCACTCATGGCGTGCATCTGGTTTGATGCGACGTATTGCTTTTACGAGGCCATCATTCCCCGTTGCGACAGCAACCACAGTGCGTGATTTCTTCTTCCTCGGGACAAATGAAACTTGCCTCAGTTCCTAAACTTAATGGATATTAATCCCGGATACGCCTGCGTCGATCTGTCTTCTCCGAGTTGTGTTGCCCCTCGTCAACCCAACTATTCCCTTTCATTGATCTCTACAATAAATTTTACGTGATTACTCAGCACTTTTATTTTCGTTTGCAATTATTTCATTGAGAATATTAATTATGGAGAAAACGTCATTTTAGAAGCTATACTTTATATTTGATTATTTAAAAAATATGTATATAATATGATTGTTTTCAATATTAAGGAAAAATGCCATTTAGAAGCTCTATTTATATTTAATTATGTCAATATACATATTATAATAGGTTTTCAATAGTTATTTAATATATATTTTCGATTGCAATTATTTCATTGAGAATATTAGTTATGGAGAAAATGTTATTTTAGAAGCTATATTTTATGTTTAATTATTTTAAGATATATGTATATTATATAATTCTTCCTTAATATTTCTTTGGTATATATATATATATATTATATTTATTGTTTTTCACCTAACCTGTCAGAACTTGAGCTTTTTAGTTGTTAAACGAAAAAATAAGCATACTCTTTTACAAATAATGTATGAATTTTCCCGATAAACTTGGCCTTCATTATAACAAGCTTTACTTAGTGGGATCAGAAAAAAAATTAAATTTACAATATCACACAATTAATAAAATTGATCATTTCAAATTTGTTATTTCTTTCAATACATAAAATTGTTATGGGTGCCCTTATTGTCACTCCTATAAGCTTAATGACACTTCTTCTTTATTAAACTAATAAATAATTTAACTATTCCTTCTTAAAAGTTACAATTCCCAATAAAGTTAATCATATAGATTAATATTTTATCCCTTTTAATACTAACCAGATTTTTTTATCAAAAAATTATTATATTTACTTACTTCATAACAACTCAATATTTATTATTATATTATATTATTTATATATTTTCTAAATCATACATTATAATATTTTTTTCTGTTAATATCATATGTTTTTTATGAGTGCGTAATATAATTTTTTTGTTAGAAATACATGACCTTTTTTATCAAATAAAGTATAAAATATAAATATTTATTATTCATACATTACATCTCAATAATTTGCATCTTATATTTTATTTTTTTAAAAAATATTACACACATATACTAATTAAAATATATTTACTTTTTAGGATATCTAGAATTTGATATCTACAATAAATTTAGCGATAAACACTAAATTGATTTATTTATAAAAATTTATCTAAATCACATTAAATATCACTCGTATAAATAATATATTATAAAATTAGGTGTAATAAAAATAAATAAATAGTAATAAAATGATATATTTTTTCATAAAAAATGTGTGGTATTTATAGAAAAAATATTATGATATATTGCTAAGAAATTATATAAATAATATATATATAATAATTAATTATAGTGAAGTAAATAAATAGTAATAAAAAATCTGATTATATTTAAGGATCTATATATTATTAACTCTCTTGGGAATGTGCTAACTTTATGAAAAGTTAATAAAATTGTTTAATAGCATTAGAATCAATAAGGATAAAATTGGTAAAAAGGAGTGGCATTATTAATGTAGGAGTGGCATTAAGGGCACCCTTGTTTTTCTATCTATTAGAACTCGAAGAAAATTGATGTAGAAAATTTCATTCTAAAATTTCATATATAAAATCAAATTTTTATCATGAATTTGATATCTTCATGTTACATATTATCATCTATTTTTATGTCTTTAACACTTTTTGAAATTTTTTGGCTAGCATATATTACTTTGTGTATCTTAAACTCTTTTCGATATGAATTGTGTGATTTTGTACTTGTTTTTATTGCAGGGACCTGGGGAGGAATGCTTCGTACCCTTGTGAGTCTTATAGTTGATGGTAGCCTATTTCCACACCTTGGGGCTCTCCTCTAGAGACAAGTTTCACATCCTGACGCTACCAGACAAAATTCAAAAAAAGACAAATCGTTAACTGCCCCTCGCTTGTCATATTCTTGAGCATTTCTTACAGAAAATGGCAGTGGACATGTGTCAAAAAGACAAAGAAGGACCATCACAGTATATAAGACACATGCAGATAACTTTTGAAGAAGTTCTCACACATCGAGAGGGGTGGGCAGTCATCGGAAGAGCTTGGAGAGAGAAAAAAGCCGCTTAAGAGAGATCTAAGGCAAGGTTCTCTAGTGAATTATTCCAGATTTCAAGGAAGAAGGGACTTGGGGAGGAAGCAACATTCATTCTTATATTTTCAGTTTTTGTAGTTCTTAATATGGATTTCTATTTTGACAATCGTTGGATGTTTGCAATGTTTGTAATCGGATAAACATTTAACCCTGGATGAGAGTGTTTGAGAGCTTCATCTTTTTATTTTGAACTACTTCTTTTGTGTGTTAATATTATGTGTTGTTTTCACATTTATGGATTACCTGTGAGTGAGATTCAAGTGTAACCCCTTTGCTATCTCAACCCGAGAGGGGTGGAGATTTTGCAAGAGCATCGTCGGGATCCGAGAGGGAGTGGAGCTTTAACGAGTAGCATTTGATTCTTATCTTGGTGGACGTGTTAGCCGAGAGGAGACATTCTCTCATTGAGAAGAATTTGTGAGTATTCATATATTGTTTTGTGGATGAGACTTAGGTTTCACTTATGCCGCAAACCTAGCTCGAGAGGGAAGGAATTGTTGTGAAGGCGCCATTAGGATCCAAGATGTGTAGATTGAGAGGTGTTATCACTTCCTTGAGAAGAACCTGTGAGTGGCTGAGAGGTTCCCAATAGATGTCTTGGTAGATTGGGCAGAGGTTGTCCATGCATCGAGAGATATACAAAAGCATCTAGGGATTTGTGTTGTGGACCTCGACTACGAGAGTAGTTAGGTCTATCATCCTTACATCTCAGGTTATCATTTAGTTGGGTTTAATATTTCAATAGCAGTTGGACTTCAAGAACATCTCCCATGTTCCGATGTCTTCTCCTATTCGAGTGATTCATATATCTTCTTCCTCCGCGGTTGGTCTCTCTCGCTCATTTAATAAAATCTCAAAATATATTGTTCTATTTTCTTTCCTAATTTATTTCTTAGTTGTTTTCCATTTTCTGCACAAATATTCTACGATTCAGTTTACAGTAAAATAGAGTGGATAAATTGTGAAGATTCAATTTCCTTGTGGATTCAACCCTGAAATACTACAAGAAAGACTATGCGCTTGCAACTGGAGTCGTATGTTTAGGAAATATTTTAAAATTTGCTAGTTTTGTTGAACTATTCCGCTGCCCCCACCTCTAGGAATTCACACTCCGGTGGCATTATTAATGTATATTGTCACACCTTGTGACTCTAGAATTGAGCATGTAATTCACACTCGCACACACATTCACAACATCAAGTTTTTGACGCTGTTGTCGGAGATAATGACTTTTTATATTTGACACTTTATTTGGATCTAAACTACATCTTTTACTTTTATTATTTATATCCATATATCATTATTTATAATATGCACTTTTCTTTAGCCTTGATTGTTTTCTTTTCCTATAATTAATTCCTTTTTCTAGTTTTAGTTTACCATTTTGTTAGTACTAATATTGCACTTAACGCTACTTTGTATGCCAAGTTCTAGTGGTGCAGATGACAATTGGTAGACTTTGATCCCGAGATAGAAAGGAACTTCAAAATTCGAAGAAGAAATCAAAGACACCTTAAAGGACATACAAGAATTGCTCAACGGAACATTGAAATGGCAAATCCAGATGCAAATAGGTCACTCCAATAGTTTTGCACACTCAGAGCTATTGGTCTGAATTCAAGAATTGCTCGGCCCGTGGTGAATGCAAACAATTTTCAACTGAATCTCATGTAGTCCTAGGGCATAACCAGGGGATTGCTCACAAAAGACCCAACCAACACCTTATTACATTTTTGGATATTTGTGACACTTTCAAATGTAATGATGTGACCAATGATGTGAACATGCCCCCGCGTGGTTTTCCAACATGGGCCATGTCCCCACCAACATGATCAAAAAGCTTGTTCGTCAACTTTTTTAATCCCTAAAAAATGGTCTGTGTCATATCTGCGCAACGTCAGAACATCAATCACATAGCACGATGGGTCGCATCATATAAGAAAATGGTTCGCGCTGAAGCAACGGTCAAATCATGGTTGGACAATATTAAAAAAAGAAAAAAAATGTGCGACGTTGCTCAGAGAAATGGACCGCATCAGGGCATTCAATGCACTTAGCTCATCCAAATTGCGTCAATGCCTTGTGACTAGTGTGACATTTTAGGAAACAACACATGCACGTGCCATTTTAGGATCTCATAATCAGCATGCCATTAACTCCTTGATTCCCATGCAACTGTCGCATTAAATCCTATGGAGTGAGCACTCTATAAAAGTAGGTCGTGTCCATTTCTTTTTCATCGAACAAAGAAAGTTTCATCTCCATAAAAAATGTGGCCCACGTCTTGCGTAAGATAGACCATGCTTCTTTGAGTTTGTCGTTGTCTTCTCCAACTCCAGCCGTGTTTCCTCCGTTCACATCGCCCCTCCTGCCACTTCGACGGACGGGACTTGGAGCACAAGCCGCACTATCTCACGCACTCCAGGCCACGCCACCACCGTCGTGCCATGTCGTGTCATTTGCGCTTCACTACTGCCTCCGCCTGTAACCCCGATTGTGATGCAACCCACGCCCCCTCTAAAACATTGGGCGTGCCTTGTGTTCCTTCTCCCACACCGGCACAACTTTGTCCATCTTTTTTCGCCTCGCCCTGATTAAACCCGACCTTGTTCCATTCTTCTCCGACGGACCCAGACCGCATCTTCTAGACACAATCTGTGCTTCACCCAACTCGACCACACACACACTCTCTCATCAATAGGAATAACATGACCCATGCCGCACAATAAAATGGACAAGTCTCATTGCTAGGAAAACATGCGGTTCCTCTATTAATGCGACTTTTATTTCTCTCTCTACGTATATGAGTTGGCAATATAATTTTCATGCAATAATATTTTTTATTTTTCATCTGAATCCCATGCAGTCCTAGGGCATAACCAGTTTGGGGGATTGCTCACAAAAGACCCCAACCAACACCTTACTACATTTTTGGAGATTTGTGACACTTTCAAATGTAACGATGTGAACATGCCCCCACGTGCTTTTACAACATGGGTCATGTCCCCACCAACATGATCTGAAAGCTTGTTCGTCAACTTTTTTAATCCCTAAAAAAAAGGTCATTGTCATATTTTCGCAATGTCACAACTTCAATCACATAGCTCAACGGGTCGCATCGTATAAGAAAATGGTTTGTGCTGAAGCAACGGTCAAATCATGGTTGGACAATATTAAAAAATAAAAAAAAATGTGCAACATTGCTCAGAGAAACGGACCACATTAGGGCATTCAATGCACTCAGCTCATCCGCACTGCATCAATGCCTCGTGACTAGTGCGACATTTTAGGAAATGACACGTGCACGTGCCATTTTAGGATCTCGTAATCTGCATGCCATTAACTCCTTGATCCCCATGCAATTGTCGCATTAAATTCTATGGAGTGAGCACTCTATAAAAGCAGGTCGTGTCCATTTCCTTTTCATCGAACAAAGAAAGTTTCATCTCTAGAAAAATTTGGCCCGCGTCTTGCGTAAGATGGACCGCGCTTCTTTGACTTTGTCGTTGTCTTCTCCAACTCCGGTCGTGCCACTTCGACGGACGCGACCTGGAGCACAAGCCGCACTATCACACACGCTCCACGGCCACACGACCAGCGTCATGCCACGTCGTGTCATTTGTGCTTCACTACTGCCTCCGCCTCTAACCCCGGTTGTGATGCAACCCGCGCCCCCTCTAAAACATTGGCGTGCCTTGTGTTCCTTCTCCCACACTAGCACAACTTTGTCCATCTTTTTTCGCCTCGCCCGATTAAATCCGACCTTGTTCCATTCTTCTCCGATGGACATTGTAATATCATAAGATTTACCAATGATCTAGTTAATTGAATTAAATATTGTTTAAGCTATTTTTTATCTTGATTTAATCTAATCATGATAGCAGAATCACATTACTTACGTTTCTTGTATAATTCGATGTAAATAATGAAAGATTGAAATAATTAATAATGATTTCATATATTTTAATAGCTTAAAGTAATTAATGTAAGCTAGTTATGTATGTAAAATAATTAGCTTAACAGTACTATTCCTCCTCTCTTTTCACTTGGGATTACATGCAATTATCTTAGTTGGTGGGCAACTCATTATTTTGTCCTTATCCTATTAACTCAACCGCCATTATCATCCTGGACAAAGATATATGGATATCTTGCATGCCATCCTGCCACCTCATGCCTCTCACCTAATGACACCTCTCACCTAAACAACCGTATCCAGCACAACCTGTGGTGAGGCATGGAGGAAAAAAAAAGGAGTCCTTGTTACATGCTGATTTGAATAGAGAGAGGACTGAAAATTCAAGAGAACAAATGTATAGAAGGGAGTTAAAAGTATTGAAGTAGTGTTGGTCGAAATAAGAAGGAAAAGATTGAAAAGAAAGAGCAAAGGAATTGAAGGTTAGTAAGATGGATCTTTTATTATTTTATTATGTCATATTATTTTCTTCATGTATAATTTAATTCATATTCTAGTTAATAATGAATAGATTGAAAGGAAATGATGTCAATTTGAATTAGAAGAATGAAGTTAATTAGGTGATAAACTTGTTGTTGTTTTATTTTGTGACTAAATATTTGACCTGCTTATAAAGGACCCAACAATATTCAAAAAATTATAAAATTTATATGGAATAATCTCTTAAAAGTCTAGTCTTCGTAGAAATTAAGTTTATATAAAATAAAGATCCGTAGTAGAAGTTACATGCAAAATACCGAAATGCTATCATGTTGTCCAAGATAATTAGTTGACTTAATTATATATTACATCATAAACTATAAAGCTGAAATATGTACTAGAGAAAGCTAAATTAATTAAGATTGCAATCCATATGGAATCACCGAAAATAATATATATGGACAAAGTAATGATAGTATCAAACATGTTAGCTTTTCAAATCTTGATACCTAGTCATTGTAGAAACTTCTGTGAGCAAATAATTTGGAGAAAATACTGAAATAGATAGATGTTAAACCATGGAGTACGTTCTTTATACCTAATTAGTTTCATACAATTCAAATATTTATGTGAGAAACTATAAATTATCTTCTAATGTTTGTCAACAACCTAATGATGTGATATTCATCTAAATTAATTAACCGTATTATAATACATTAGTTAGTATGTAATAAATTATGATAATTTGAATTAGTTATCATCATAATATTTATTCAAGATCATGAGAATTATTTAGTTCCGTAGTATAGTTCAATAATTTCGGTATGCTTCATATATATTAATTTATGACATAAGTGGCTTTTTATATTACTCTGATTAAATGAACCTGCTCCTTGTAATTGGTTATACCATATAACACATATTTATTTAACATTTATGTTATGTTGTGCTATTGAATATCATATATCTCATACTATGCCTCTCTGAATCATTAAGTTGTTTTTCTATGTATTCACCATTTTGAGTTCGGAATGGTTAAGATTTTGATATGAAATGAACATGCCCCTTGACAAAATGAAATGAAAAACATGCTCATAATGGCTAAACATGCTGCTATGTTTTTGAAAACTATGATATTAAACAAAATGTGATTGTCAATGATATGGTTTACATGAATTCACCAAGGAATTGAATTGCTTTATTGCAGTTATGTTATATGATAAATATGACAAGGTGATGCATTTTACATAACCATGCATTTGCATTACCCTTGCCGGGTTGATATGTTTACCATATAAGTAGAAATACTTATAGGGCCGATATTATAAATTCTCGGAAGGATGATGATGCATGCATTTTACAACATATTTTAGGGCCTTCATTAGGCATGATTTTGAGTCATTTTCGCATCGCATGCATCTATTTTATTCATTATTTGTTCATATTCTTTCGAGTCGTGATTCTACTCTTGTTGGTGATTATTTTGCAGAAAATCAACTAAAAAGGCCAAGGACTGGAACAAACTCGCAAATGCGCACATTTACAAATATGAAATCACTTTCCAGTACTCATCACAGGCCGTGACAACTCATTACGGGCCGTGATGAAGGTATAAAAGCAGCAGTTCAACCGTCACGAGCCATTA
>LTAE01008688.1:0-20041 GCA_001647135.1 Pontederia paniculata | reverse complement strand
GGCATAGACCTTAGAGTTCACTACAATGAAGCTCATGTCTGTTGGAGGGCCAAGGATAATTTTATGCGAGCGGTTGGATATGAACCTCCTGCACATTTTCTTGATGAACACCCCGTTTTTGATAATTACAAAAGGGGAGAAAACAATCAGAGATGATTGATAAGGAAAAATGATTGATGAAAAGAATCCATGATGATGATGATGATGATGATGATGATGATGATGATGATGATGATGTTGATGATGATGATGAAAGTAAATGATTGATTGATGATGAAAAGTAAAAATGATGAAAGTTCAATGATATGGGAGTAACTGATATTTGATCATATTGTCATAGCTTACTCCCCATGCAATGAAAGGAAAGTATTAATGATGATCGATGGATGATGAAAGATTAATGTTAAGGAATAATTAACTTTTGACTATTCTATTATGATATGATCTTATCTTATTCCTAATGCATCTATTTAATTATGAAAGTTTATCTTTGTGCCTTATATATTGAGATTTACAGCTCATAGGAAAATTATCTCCCCTTCTTTGGATCCTACATGTTAGTGATTTGAGGTGATATGATGATTGGTGTCACATGTGGCAGCTGATGTTCATTTTGCACATGAATAGTGATTCTTATTGTCTCTTATCTTAGTTTTTACACTGAGTTGTATTAGTTTGGGACATTCTATCTGATGTAAAACTTTCACATTTTGTTGACCGATCAAATACAAATTAAACGTATAATATGATGCCATAGCATCTCGGGAGGGAACTAGCATGTGGCGGGGCCTTATAATTTTTACTTTTATTTTTATGAAACTTATAATTTAATAAGAACTAAATAATGAGGGGCAAACCCCTCTAATGTTTTTTTTCATTTTGTTATTAAATTTAAATATATATTTAACATGCTTGTTATATACTACCAAGGGACACAATAGACATTTAATAAGTTGAAAAACATAGATTTAGCACAGAACTTGATTGTCTTCGACAAAAAGGTTTAATTATCAAATCAAGATAATATTACACTATTTAATCCCAAATATGAGATACATGTTTTTTAGGACTATAGTCTTTTATCACAAATTTGTGGTTCATAATTAAATAACTTTTTACCTCAAAGTTTGGTTTAAGATTACATAGAATTTTACCATAAATGATATTTTATATCCTTCTCTTTATCAAATTATTACCTTAATATAATAGCTTTTAACCTCAATCTACATTAAGTTCTAATAATATTTTTTTTTCTAATTCATGCATTCCACCTCCCGTTAGGATGATTTCGTCATCGAATTATGTTACATTATTCAAGAGGAAGCGGTGTGGGCAACCAACCCAGCCAACGGTGGATGATGGACAACTAGGGAGGGTATAGACTAGTATTTATATTGGAGCTTTGAATTATGTTTGTAGCCTATTTATTTGTTATAATTCATTTATCTTTAGAATTTGAAATTTCCTAGTTAATGTAAGGAGTTCAAGAGATTATAAATAAGGATGAAATATAACCTCAATTGTGTTCTCCTTTGTAATCAGCCGGATTAGCCCCCATCTTATATTTCTATAGAAAGATCCCATCTAGTGAGGCTTTCACAACCCATTTAAAGCATGATGGAGGGTCTTGAAGATCCTCGATGACCTTTCCTATCAGGGGCTCAAGAGATTTTTGTCTATAATTCTCCAATTCTAAATAACTATCTACTTATGCCCGAGAACTTAACTCAGTTAGGAGTGAACCTCGTTAAATATCAATGTTTATTTTCTCAGTGTGATTTCTTTTCTTGCACAATTTATGCAACAAATTAGTATTAACGATATATGTTGGTATCAAGCGTAAAAAAACTGATATCATAGTAATATGTTTTGATATCTTCCATAACAAGTGGGTATCAAAGTGGGGATGCTATTCTTCGTCAGAGCCAACATTCAACGATGATCCTCTATCAGAGCCTTGGGTTTATTGGTGATCCTCCATCATTGAGCTAAGAGAAGGCATCAACAATAATTCTACATGGACAAATTCAGGAGTATAGATTATAGTGTTGCATGGGCTAGCGCAACATTGATATGCAGTGTTTTCACGCTAGCAGGTGTGTGCCGCCATGTGAGGGGGCGCGTCAGCACGGGCATGCACCATCGTGCGGGGGTAGACGCCCAGCATGGGTGCATGCCATTATGTGTCTTAGCTCCCATGGGCATGTGCCGCCACACAAGCAGAGACGAAGACATATGATTGTCGCTGCCTTGCATGTGCAAGCGCTAAAGAAGAGGGCATGATATATGTATTATGCATAATTGCATAAACGTTGTGTTGATTCAGTGACAGAGGGATTTCATATCTTATATATTACGAATGTTTGAATCCTATTGTAGTCCTTTTTTTTTCTTTTCTTTTCTTGTGTCTTCCTCAAGGGATTTGATGAGTTGGAAGCCATTTGTTTCTTTTTAACATTTTATTATGTTATTTTGATATTTTTCTTGCATAACCTTCTTATAACAATATTTTTTATTCTTTTATTGATAAATTAGTTTTAGTTAAAGGACTATATATTAGATGACATGTTTACAATTTGGGTCAAATGAAAACACACTTTTTTTTTGCTATTTCTATTTTAAATATAGTAAATTAAATTTTAATATCTCTTCCACTCATATTAAATTTGCATTCCTATGGTTGAAAGTTTCTCCGTGATTCTTAATTAACATTATCAATTTTCCTATTCTCAAAGTAATATAATAAAGTTTATGATTATGTATTTATATTTATTATTCTAATCTATTTAAAACATTATTTATTACGTTTGTATATGTTTTTTAACAATTTCTTTTGGAGATTTTCTATCTTTAACATTTGATGAATTTAAGTTAATCATATATTCTTTTAATAATATGAATATTTCAATATTGTGTATTATGACATTATCATTGGTAGATTTTAGGAAAAAAATCTATGATACCAATGGTAAATTAAAATAAGATGTATTAAACTTTAGAAGTTTTTTTTATTTTTATCTTATTTTAAAAATGTGAACCCATCTAAAATAATTATGGCTCTGCCAATGTGCACAAAAAGGGCATCATCGCCGCATGAGAAGGCATGAGAGTCGAGCGGACGCCCCAACACATGGGTTCATCCATATGAATCTATGGATGAGTTAGGAGAGTCTATCCATCTGAATCTACAAATGGGCTAGGTGGGTCACGTTCATCTGAATCTTCGGACGAGCCAAGCAGAACTATCCATATGTATCTATGGACGAGCTATGTCCATCTGAATTTGTAGGTGTATGAGGCAAGTCTCGTCCATCTGAACGTAGGCATGAAGTCATGAAAAGTTGAATTTGTGAGCTAACTATGCTCATCTGGCTTTGCAGCCATGACATTGTAGGCTATGTCCATTTGAAGCTTCAACAAGACAAGCAAGTACATGTGGATGAACCAACCAGCCACGTCCATCTGAATCAACAAGCGAGCCAAATAGGTTGTGCCAATTCAAATCTGCGCCACACCAGCCAAACCACAACTGTATGTATCTATGGACAAGCATACCGGATGAGTTGCATCTATCCAAAATCTATGAACAAAACAAACGTGTTTCACTCATTTGAATCTACATGTGGTAAGGCAAACCCGTCCATCTGAAATTATGGACAAGGAGGTCAAGTGAATTGCATCCACAAATGAGCAAGCCATGAAGGTCATGTAGAGTCTGTCTAGTATTCGTATTGGAGCTTGGAATTAGACTTGTAGAATACTTGTTTTGGACTCTATTTTTTTTATTTAGTAGGATTTTAATTATTCTGGGATTTAAAATTTCCCAATTGATATAAGATGTTCAGGCTCAATTATATCTCAAATGTCCCCATCTAATATCCCTAGCAGGAGATCCCACCTAGGGCCACTTACGCAGCCCATCTTAAGTTCAAGGGAGAGTTTTGGGAATCTTGGTGACCCTCTCTACCGAGGGGCTCGGAGAATATTCCGTGTAATTGTCCAATTCTAAATAAATAAATACTTCTATTCGATGACGTAATCCAATTATGGGTGAATCTCATTAAATATTGGTGTCATCTTATGCCTGTGATTTCTTCTCTTTTGCACAATTTTTGCAACAAATTGGTGTCAGAGCAATATATTTTGGTATCATCCATAACCAACTAGTATTAGAATAATATGTCTCGGTACCATCATTAACACTCACATTCTAGAGGAGGGTGGTCAATAACCCTCCTTAGAGGTGCGGCCCTAAAGAAGAAGGGAGGTGGCACATGATGGTTGTCGACCTCCTTATATAGGGTTGATGACATTATAGGAGGGAAATGACGTAGTCCTAAGGCATTGACCTCACATGGATGGAGAGAATGGTGGTAGAATATTGCAGACAATGACATTTTCTATGAACTTTAAATAACAAGGCAATTAACCCTATACTTAGGACATAAGAGATTCAAAATCTACCATATGAATTTTCCAAATATATAACACATATAATAATAACTATTAATAATGTAAGCAATAATGTGGACATCAAACTTAATGCATATTATGACAATTTATTCATATTTATCTTAATAAACATAAAGTAAGCATCATATGATTTTCATAAACACTATCATATTGATCATGAAACAATAATACATAAAGCATCTCAACATATAAGAAAACTATCGAATAGCCACACATCTTAGCACCTCCCAAATTTGTGGTGCTAATTACTGGGCAATACAATCATCACATGAGAGGCCTCTTTGATTGGTGGCAACAATGTTATCCATATGAAGCCTCATCACTATGATATGTGGAGTGACTTTTCACTAAGGAAATAGTACATAAAAAAATTAAAAATGAATATTAAGAAAAATCCTAGTAAGTGACTAAAAAATATGAGTTAATTATATATATATATATATATATATATATTATATATATATATCACTTTATTTCCTATTACATCATGTGTAACATAACTTTCTTTGCATTGAACCACAAATTTATTATTTTTATTTTTAAACTCATTTCAATTTGGTAATAAAGTTTTTCCATTAAATACCATCAAATTTTATGTTATATATTTTTTAAATTTATTAGATAACCCTTATGTCCCGTCATTATCACTTATTATGTTAGATATAATTTTTTAAACCTAAAGAATTAATAGAATAACTAATTAATAAAAAAACAAGAGGATGGTTATCCCTCTGGTATTTTTTTCAAATTTTTTATTAAATTTACAAAAAAAATTATTAACACAATTATTCTATATTATCAAGGGGCATAAGAGTCATTTAATAAGGTGGAAAATATTTTTTTAGTAGAAAATTTGACGACCTTAGAGTGAAAGTCTTAATTGTCAAATCAAGACAAGTTTAGGAAGCAAAAGTGAGAAACATGTTGTTTAGGATTAGATAATTTGGTATCTAAATTTTGTAGTTCGTGATTAGTTAGTTTTTTACCTCGATTTTTTCATAAATATTATGCTTATGATCAAAGGTCGTATATGAGCCTAAATTTTATAATTAAACTTATGATGATGTATTATGAATTACATGTAAGATAAAAGAACACAAGATTTAATAAAGAGATAGATATTATGGTGCTAATTATCGGGAGTAGAATAAAGTTATATATTATTATGATAATGATGATGTTAGGAACTAGTAATATAGTTGCAACATAACTACTTAGATCCTCTTGCATGCATTACCTCTTTTCATGCAACAATTAAAGAGAATTTTCGAGCATCCTTTTCTTATAGGGACACTATCATGATTTGTGCATCAATCATTGACCTATGGAAATCTATAGCCTAGAGAACTTGATGATGAACTCTCATATTCATAGTCACCTAAAATCATCGAAGTCACTAAATGTGATGATAATCATAAACAAAGGGATAAATATTAATAATCAATCAAGTAATTATGATGCTTATGTAAGTTATGCAATGATGATGAAAGTAAAATACATATGATGAAAGTGATGCAATGAAATTAAATTATTGCGTATCATCAAAAGAATGAAATTATGTATTGTCCATTATTTTATCATGTCTTTACTTGATTTGTTATGATTATGATGAATGCAACTGCTCTAAGAGCCATCTTATCTAATGATAGTTGGTGATATCCACTAATCAACTAATATTGGAGAAATCTTCATCTTTTATCATGATTAATTCATAATCTAATCGCAATGTACATCTTTTATTATGCCTTATATCGATATGTCATGATGTATTATATTTAATTTTTGAATTGTTCACCTACCGAGCATCATAGATCACTAGAGTGGATCTTTCTTGTGATCAAATTTTGCAGACAATTAACGATGAGGAGCATGCCACATATGATGCTCGCGGTGATGTTGCAACATATGGGTACTAGAAAATCAGTTGAGAATTATGTAATTATTGGATGAGATATGTGATTCACATGTTGTCATGTTTTCTATATTTCTGCATATATATTTTTTGTATGCCCAATTCTATCTCATTTTGTATTTTATCTTATGCATAAATTGTATTCTCTTTTTTTTTTATGAGTAAATGTCTATGTTTAAGTCAAGTTATAATCCATATAAGTATGTCACAATAGTGTCTTTCGAGAAGTATTTTACCAAGTGGTGAGATATGTTTTTTTGGGTGTTTCATGATTCTCACTATATTCTTCCATTATTTATACACATGGTTTTTGGATTGGATATTACTTTGTTTAGAAGGTTCATAATATTTTTTTTTCCTTTTGGCAAAGAAAATTACAAATATAATCTATGGCAAAAGATATGTTGTTTCTTGCTTATGTACTGCTATTGGACATGAGAGTTAGGTATGAAGAAAATATCTTAGTTATTTTTGTATACATAAAATATCTAAATAATATAAACCATAATAACATCTTTTTAGTTAATACTTTAGAGTAACACAATCTAATGAGTGTTTAATACATTTGAATTAATTATCTAGTAATTCCATGTCATAATAATATTACATTATGGTGTAGAAATGTTGTCGAATAATGACATGTTTCACATTTCTCTTTCACTTATTTGGTTTTTTTAGCATCATTTTATATTGCTTCCTTAATGAATTGGATAAGGAATATAAATTTGTACCTTCATGGAATAGTAGTTTTCTTCATAAAGTTTCTTTTATTAAACACTTGATAACACTTTATATTAATTAATTTTAACCCTAAACTTTATGATTTCACAATATGAATTTACAAGAAGTAAAATGACTTATATACTCCAAAATTTGGCAATTGACACTACGGTTCTTGCACCCGTTTAGTTTAGTGTGGCTTCCAATAATGATAGTTGATCGAAGAAATTCCACCATCATTGCTTTTGGTGTTGCCTAGGTTGCTATTTTTTCTTTGATGTTATTTTATTTTTCAATAAATCTTAAAAGTTTCTCTTTAGACTCTTTATTTTTATATAGCTTATAATGTTGGGCAAAGATTAACTAGAATTGAATAAGTGCATACATATGTGAAAACATTATTGACAACATATGAAATGAAAGGATGTATTTTGTAGTGGCCGCCACCATCATAGATGTGTTTTTTTTTTCGTGCAACAAAATACATAAATGTTTCGAATATAATTATGCCTACTCCCGAGTAAGAATTTTAATAATAATGTTAATCTTATCATTATAATATTATGATATAGTAGAATCCATCTAACAAGAAATGAGATACATTTCATGAAATCAAATTACAAGAATTCAATATTTTAAAAGTAAGATCGATACTCATTCCAAACAAATCAAATATATAAATAAATAGAAATTAATAACAATAGTCATGACCTTGCCAATAGTCAACACTTGACATAATTAAGGTTTCTTGAGCAAAGGCACAAACAATATTCTTTGTTCCATCTCAAAAGTGATTTTTACCTCCAATACCTCCATGATGGTTACCACTTACGATCCCTTTACTAGATCCACCACCAACATTTATAGCTCCTTTTTTAAATCCATTAGCAGATCCTCCACCGCCTCCACCTCCGAAACCACCTCCACCTCGTGCACCACCACCAATTCCACCTCCACCACCGAATCCACCACCTCCTCCTACACCACCACCAATACCATTGCCGCCGCCACCACCACCGAATCCACCACCTACTCCACCACCTACACCACCACCACCAAATCCACCACCTACTCCACCTCCTACGCCACCACCATTGCCACCTCCACCACCGAATCCACCACCACCTCCACCTCCTACGCCACCACTAATGCCACCTCCACCACCGAATCCACCTCCACCTCCTATGCCACCTCNCCTCCACCGCCACCGCCCATACCACCACCTCCACCTCCAATCCCACCACCAATGCCACTGCCTCCGCCAAATCCACTACTAACTCCACTACCTACACCATCCCCTACTCCATTGCCACCTCCATAGCCACCACCGCCTCCGCCTCCGTCAATTCCACCACTTGTTCCACCTCCAACACTAGTGCCACTACCGATGCCAACACCAATTCCGCCTCCAACACCAATACCACTCCTAACGCCTCCAATGTCGCCAACGATTCCACCTCCTCCGCCAATTCCACCACCCACTCCACCGCTACCAGCACCGACGCCGCCTCCAATTCCGACCCCTCCACTAATGCTACCACCCACTCCGCCACCACTGCCTATACCTCCACTACCACCACCACCTATACCTCCTCCTCCACCACCTCCTATACCTCCACCACCAATTCCTCCACCTCCCCCGATTCCACCACCCACTCCACCACCGCCACCTATACCTCCTCCGCCACCAATTCCACCACCTCCGCCAACTCCAGCACCAGCTCCTCCACTTGCTCGGCGACCTTTACCAGCACAATCCCTCAACCTCCCACCGCCGCCGACACGCAGCCCCTGTTGTCCACTGCTCCGACCAACATCCAAAGGCAAAGCTAGCACAAGGACAACCAACACCAGCTTAGCCATGAGAGCACAAGTACTCCAGCAGGAGGCCATAGCCATGTAATGAATAAGCGTATTGGCTAGTCAGTCGGAGGTCATATGAATTGAGCTACTTGGTGCAATACGGAGGGGATTAAATAGGGGTTCTTCCTCACCTTTACATTAATATGTTTGTGATGGAAGAATAAAAAGTGGGAGGAGGATTTCTGGTGGCGGATGGAATTATCATTCAGTGGTCTTTAATTGAATGCTCGGATGCTGTCCAAACCTTTGCCTCCTTCTCCTTCCCATTATTTACGTGAGTCCATTTGCATGCATTCATGACGGTGTCTCTCTCCCTCTTCTAGCTTTTGCATGGTTCGGATGTTCGTTAGGAAACTAAGATCGGAAATATAAAAATCTATCAAGAAGAAAAAGTAAGAAAGGAGGAAACAATGTAAAGATTAATTATGACAACAGCCGAAAGTCTGGAAAGAAGAGGGTCAGGTCAATTAACTAATGCCAACTGCTTCGGGATGTATATATCTAATAGCGTAACTGTTAACGGTTAAGTCTGAAGGAAACGAGCTTTACTTAGTTAATAAGGATTAGTTTGTGATTAGAAAAATGGCATATTAATTATAATTAGAGGTCATTGTAGTATTATCTAAAATTCTAAATTAATTCTAGTTTCTCAGAATATGATTATTAAAGGTACATTGACTGCATGCTGCATTAATATGTGCCGATTGAGTATCGGATTAACACATTATGCTTTGCGATTTGCTGCACAATGTGCAATCTAATTAATTATATGGTTTGGTTTAATTAATCAACCGATTGTTCTCAAGTTCAAATATGAGTGAGCTAATATTTCGAATCTCGGAGTTATTTTGAAATTGTATTGCTTCATTTTCTATCTAAGCTGGGTATTAGAAAGAAAAAAAATAATAAACCAAGTGCAAGAACCTCACGAAGTGCAGAACAGAAAATGCAAATGAATTAGCCTAAGACAAACTAAGAGGAAACTAAAGAGGGGTAAAAACATAGAATCATTGACTAAAAATGGAAAAAATAGGGCCAAGTATTTAATAATAGTAATTTTAGTTTAAAAATGTAAAATATATAATTCGTTATATACGTATATATATATATATATATATATATATATATATTATATATATATATATGTTATTTATTGAAAAAAAAAACCAAAGAAAAGGCCGGAGGGATCAAGTCCTTCTAAAGAGTATTTTCATCTAATCTCCAACTTTACCTTAATTCCATAGTAATCATTAAACTTTAATTTATAATGAACTAGTCTATAAAAAATGTAAAAAAAACAACCTCTTTGACTTACCTAGTAAATTATTTATGTTGATGTCACGTAACATGAACTTTTTTAATAAATATATTTAATTTGTAATAAAAACTAGTAAAATAAAAATATAAATAATCAAAACTAATGATAAAAAATACGAGGGAGACTGTCCCTCTCTTCTCTATTTATTTTATTATTTATATATTTATTACATTATAGATTAGTATATTCACTTCGAAAAGATCGTTCTACTAATTTGATGCCACGTGAATATTGACATGACATTTACGTAAATAGTTTTAATGAGTAACTTGTCATCGGAGGTTAAAGACAATTGTGTTATAAATTAAACTTGGAGATTAAAATTATCTTAAAGCTAAATTTGGGATTGAATGAAAATTGCCCCCAGGCATCATATTTGAACTTCTAATTAAATTATGACTCATACAAAAAAAATAGTATAAGCGCTTAAAAAATTAAGATTTCAAAATGTTACTTTTAATAAAGAAGGTTACGTTCAAATTTCCAAAAGGTTCTATTTTTAGGGAAAAAAACAATATATATGAAGGATTCATTTTTTTTTATGTTAAGGGTTATTTTTATTTTTTTTCATCGAAATATCGTAAAATTTTAGGTTTAAACTTTCTGAATTGGACAATTTTATCTAATAGTCTGATTTTTTATTTTATTAAATTATTTTAATTTATTAAATAATTATTTTATTCTTGTGAATAAAAAAATAAAAATCTCTTCTCTCTCTCCGCTTCCTCTTATTATCTCTCTTTACTCCCTCTATCGTCTCTCATTGACGAGGACGGAGAGAGAAAATATTTTTTTTAACTTTTTTTATTTAAAAGGATAAAATAATAATTTAATAAATTAAAATAACATAAAAAAATAGAAAATTAACTGTTGGGATAGAATTGTTTAATTCAAAATTTTAGATCTACTTTTAACTGATTTTATAATTTAAAAATAGATCTGAAATTTTACAATAGTTGGATGAGGGAAAATGAAAATAATATGTTAGATGCCCAAATTGGAAACACCCATAGTAAAACGATCATGCGGTCCATATCACGCCTCGTGCTCACATCAGACGTCTGGGAACATGACTTTCCTCCATAAAGCCTCTTCAAATTTGAATTATTCCCTCCATAAACCCTCCACGAGCACTATATAAATAGAGTTCTGCGTCGCCGCCTTCTGCCTTCTCCTCCGCAGTTCTCCCTCGAAAGGCGAAATGGACGACGGCGAGAAGGCGATCGTCGCGGTCTCTTCGTCTCCCTCCGAAGCCCAATCGCAGATCTCATCTCTCCTTCAAGGTTCCCATCTCCGATCCCGCTCTCGAACCCTAATTTTGTTCAGTTTCTTCTTTTTTTGTGTGTCAACCTGCCGTTCCGTGCGTCCTCTTGAAATTATCGTGAAGAAATTGGTGTGTTATTTTGGCAAAATCTACACGCGTATTCTTAGATATGTGATTCTTAGTTTAAGATCGAGCGAACATCTGCATTTTCTGTTTAATCCGAGCTATTTTGGTGCAATTTTTAGGTTAATTTGCATGGTCATCCTAATTGATCGGTTTGTTTATGCATAAACATACATGATATATAGAAGGCTTCGTTTGGGAGCCTTAATGATCACATTCAATATTTGGGCATAATTCGGAGCAGATTAATGCAGTTGGTTCTCATCTTATGTGCCTTCCATTTCATTAAATCGTGTTTTAAGTTCTCCATAGAGTTTGTTCATAGTTAGTTTGGTTGGACATGTTGAAGCAGAACCATTCTTTTTTTCTCTGCAAACAGTGATTCAGGTGACGTTGAGCAGCTTATGGAATTTCGGATGATGTTGATTGTCGGTACATGTACCTGATCATGCTCTGTGAGGGATCATAAGTATAATCTTCATGTTTCGTCATTCTGGTTTTGTATTTGAGCATGTTCCAAACTTTTTCTTGGATGCTATTTGCCAAGGTCTAAGTGATTTCAGTATTTAAGATATATTCCTATACATTATACTCGAGTTCCTGGGACTCATATATAAATATGCCAATTCTATGGTAATGGATCTTTCAGCATATTACGGATGGTTCAGAGAATGTTATATATATCAACTGTCTTTTAAACTTTTCTGGCATGGGCATGATGTATTACTTGCGATTGTTTGGTCTTGATGAATACAGACATGTGGCTGCAACTGCAAGAAGGTATGCAGAACACGCTCAAGATGGCCAGGTAAAAGGTTTCTTAATACATTTTGACAACTGACTACGTGTATCCAACCAATTAATAGCATAATTAAACTTCTTATTATATTGTTCTATTGACATTAATTATAAGGTACCATTGAACAGTGAGATTGAACAGAGCTCCATTGAAATAACAGAAGAGTTAGAGAAATGCAGGGAATCTGCAGATGCTAAAAGCAAACTACTTGAAGATGATAAAGTTGGAGTCCAGAGAGCTATTTTTACTGTGCTACAGGTGTTAGGCACTGATGCCATCTGAAATTGTTGCTCATCACATGTGATTCTTTCTTTTTTTTTTTTTTTTGGTATTGTAAATCAGCGCTTCAGATCGGCATTTCTTTCTTGACTTGATGATGTCATAGCTTGATTTGAATTCTCAGTTGGACCATGATACACGTGAAACTGACTGCAATTTCTGATGCACATCAAGATAGGGTTTTGCACCTTTCAGCATGTGTGTTTCTGCATTCAAACTGATCATCAGAGAAGTGCTTCAATGCAGTTGATGGGATGACCAAACGTTAACCCTGTGGCAATTTTCTTCTTATCGTTTTCTGAAAAAACTGTCTCAAAGGTTTCTACCGCACATTGCAGCTTTTCCTTCTTGTTCAGAGTCGCTCACTTTGTTGTTGTCGAGTGATTGTACACCTTTTGGGCAATCCAACCTGTTCGAGTGAAAGCTGATGCGTACATTTGGATGCCAAATATATTTCACTGGGATTTGCTGATATCTAGGTTTTCTGAAGTTCGTTTTACACACTGATTTTTAACATATATGTCGACAATGTACAATTCAGAGAATGCTGCGCTCCAATGGTATTGCACTACCTTAAGCTCATACATGACAATCAAGTTCCACCATACAAAATCTAGTCAAAGCTTATGGCATATATAAACCAAGTTGTGTATGCGCATAATGCTTGGCAATTTGGCATATCAAGCATGCTGATAAACAACAGAGGCTGACGTTAAGAAGATAAAAAAAACAGTACTCATAGACAATGTGTTCTAATAAGATGCGCTCTTACAAGAAGACTATATTTTATGTAATTGGAATCTTCAACTTGGATAATACCTAACATTTGTAATTATACACAAATATAAACCATCCTTGGCATACGGAACTCAAACTACAAAGAGAGAAATCTGGATCGATGTATGAAGCTACTGAGGCATAATCAACCTGATTTCTGAAGACTCTTCAGCTCGTGCCACACACAAAGTAATGTATCACAGGCGTCCTCGTTCCAGGAACTATTGGTGAGCCTTGACACACTTAACAGTGTCTTCAGCCACTCTTCATGAAGAGTAGAAAACTGTGATCTTCCTTCACTAGACTTGAAGCTCTTACAGATGTTGATTTTCATCTTTTGGCTAGCTCTTGATGCAGTTTCAACCACAGATTCGGGAATACCTGCGAGCAAAGCGACCTGCAGCCCATAGCTTTCAGGGCAAGCTCCTGCAGTGAGCTTGTAAAGGAAAATTAACTCTTTGTTGAAACAGTTTCCATTTCTAGGCTGGAAAGCACATGCCATATGTTGCAGTGTAACATGAGGATGGGACTCGAATTCCTTCGTAAGCGGATGGTAATGAGTAGCGAAAAGCAACCGACAACGAATCATTTCCACAAGATGCCGAAAGACCTGCTCGTAGTTAAAAATTAGATTGTCATCCACAAATACATTAAGATATCAAAATGCACAGTTCAGCCCTACAGTGAAGGAGCCAGCCTAAGGCATGTGCTCTTGATCAGGGGTATGTGCCGCACAAACAAACAAAAAAGTACAAGCTTTCTAAAGTTAAATAAAGAAAAAATAATTTTTTTTATTGAAACTGCTGAATATGAAGAATTCTGCTGGATGACCACATAATGATACAAGTTACCTATTTAGGTAATAAGGTTTCAAAAAATTCCATTATCATAGCGTTTTCTACTTAAAATTTACTGTGGCATCTCAAAAAAAAATTCAACATGGGTGATTTTTAGGGTTCTTTTACTTTGAAGACGTTTGCATGTAAATAATGTTTACATAGTACATTGAAGAATGAATTGGGGGTGATGAATTTATACTCACAGCATAAGCTATTGCATAACCATCAAATGTGCTAGTTCCTCGACCAAGTTCATCAAGCAAAACAAGGGAATCTCGAGTTGCATTTCGAAGAACTGATGCTGTTTCTGAGCATTCAACATAAAAGGTACCTGGGAGAGTGAACATGAAAGAGGACTGAATTTGGAAGCTCATATGGCATGTGAATATTGATTGACTGAAAAATAATCAAAGAATTGCTCACTTTCGCCCGACATTATCCGATCAGTTGCACCAAGACGTGTAAATATAGTATCAACAGGAGACAGAATGCATGTTTCACAGGGCACATAGCAACCCAGCTGCAAACAGGGAAAATCCAGGAGAGGATAAAAGATGAACTTTACTGAAGGCCATATAAGTTGAACTTACAAAACAAACCTGGGCCAAAATGACAGCCAGACAAGACGCTCGCATTATCGTTGATTTTCCACCCATATTTGGTCCAGTCAGCAGCATTGCATAAGGATCCCTCCCGGTTGCATCTTCACCAAAGTTTATATCATTAGGAACTAAATCATTCTCATTATCCACAGTAGCGTAAGGATGCCACAGACCCCTCATTCTAAGTATAGGTCCTGCATTTTCTTGAGATGAATTTGCAAAATTGGAATCAGCTGTCACAAGAACTGGCCTGCTCATAGATCGAGATGATGATATTGCAGCTACTGCAAACGATTGTAGCACATCAATACAGTTAAGGGCATTGATGACTCGAGACCACTCAGTACTCTTTCCAGCAAAAAGTTCTGCCAGAACAGCTAAAGTTTGAGCATCCGAGTCTTGAACATTATGATTCTACAAACAAGACATGCTCTGCCATCAGTGCGTTGTAAAACCAACACCAGCTTTTCTGTTAGTAGTATATGTGAGAACATATATGAGAAATTCATGAGTAAAAGGATGTTGTAATGCACATGTTCAGAACAGCATGTAGTACACCTTTAGATCTTAATTCTAGTATCCAGATCAAATTATAAGTTATAAAAAAGATAAAGAACGAATAATCTAGACCTTAAAATTATGATTTGAATGCACTACATCTTTTTTAATCATTTCGACATGAAGAATGCAAAATTTGTTTTGACAGATCTTGCATTTCATTTCAAGCTTTCAACAGCATTATATCCTTCAAAAGAAGGGTTACATGTTCTGAATTCCTTGTTCCAATATACATACACTAGAATTCTTATTGCTCAAGTTGTTGGAATTGTCAACAGGTATATATGTCTGGTATCGGTGAATGACATTAGAACACAAATATGTATTCAATTACTTGAAAAGGTATAATATAATTCAAATTCAAGATTTATTGCTTGATTTGAATTTCATTGAACTAATAATCCTTTCCCAGAAATTTAGTTAGAGATCCTGATAGCATAAGGTTATAAAGATGCTTGTTCTATTAATTGAAAACCTACTCTTAGTCCATAGTTGCATTTTTTTACTAAACTAAAGTTTATGGCTATCACAAAGGCAATAAAAGAGATCATTTGGCCCATTCTTACTGAAATTAACCAAAATATGATTTTTTTCAGAGAACCAAAGTGTGGTTATATAATTTGCCTATTTCTGACAATTAAAATGAAAGTTCATTGGATATACAATCCAATATATCATACGAACATAAGCATACTGATGTTAGGTATTAATTTGTACATCAGATTGATGAGAAAATCATGATCGTGAACCTTCAAGTTTCAAAGTTCGATCATCATGTGGAGATGATTGCGCTAAGGAATGTGAATCATAGGAAAACTTTTGGGGTTGGCTTGAATTCCTAATTAGGTGTATTTAGAGCTCAGTTTCGAGTATCTTCATTTCGTATTCCCAATTTTTTAAGGCCATTTTTTTGTCTTCCAAATTTGTTCTACGATTTGGTTATTTGAGTTTAAATACTTCAGGAGTTAGTTTGAGTTGGATCTGTAATTTGAGGTCCACAAATATGGACTAATATTATTTGGTTTGTCATGCAGTATAATCATTAGCTTCCCTTTAGCCTTTTACTTCAACAGTTTCCTGGTAAACCAACTAAAATATGGTTACCTTTTTTCGAGGAAATAATAAGGTTAGATATCAAGATAGAGGTATAAGCTCAAATTGTGTGTTAAATAAATGGGTTTAATGGAGGTGTACCCTTTTTTTTTGAAACTGTGGTGTACCCTATTTAAGTATGGTACACCATGTATCCTATCATCTGAATGTCAGATATGAGATGTGTCACTAAAATAAATAGTCTATTTAAGATTCATATTTTTTAGTTATTTTTGTCAACCACAGATCTCAGATTCAATGGTCCAAATGATAGGATACACGATGTACCCTACTTAAATAGGGTACACCTCCATTAAATCCTAAATATATATTGAATTGAAAATTTCAGGAACTATTTTTACTTCAACAGCATTACCATTATCAGGAGCAACCCATATACCCTAATCCCACTGGCTAAAAACACTTTAGTTTTCTGAAAAGGCAAAAAGCAGAATACTTTTAACTTTCAACAGAAAGTATAGTACGAACTAGAGAATCCCCCAAACTCATATTAATGAACAAGAAATATAAAAATAGTCAGAAATATGTTAACTAAAAGAACATAGGAAAGAGAATAGATTGATTGACCTGGTATTGTGGAAAATCATCATTCACAGCTACTTCAAATTGGCGAAGCAACTCATCAAGTCCACTAAGCTTTGGAATACTGACATACTTAGATGTTGACAATACTCCATGATCTTCCCTCTCTAAGGCATTTAACAAGTCTATTCCTGTTCTAAGTCCCTTAACAAGAGTCCCAAATGTTTTAATCTGATTAAAAGAAAAAAATTCAAGGTGTAAGTACATTATATCAATGATGCTTGAAGCTTCACGACAGTAAGCATAGCCATTCACTGGGACCAGCATAGTTTGATATAATAAAGAAAAAAACCAGAAGGGAGGGTGTGCTAGTTTACCCGTTGTTTCAGTATTCTTTCTCCAATAAAAGGCAAAAGAAGTGTGGATGAGGAACCAAGACCAGATCGAACTCGCCCTAACAATCTCTCAAGATCTGGAACTCTCCGCAAATGGCCATTTATAATGGATATTACCTCAGAATTGTTTACAAGTCCTTCTACAATATCAAGCCTATCATTGATATCAACAATGCCTTTTAATGGATGACAAATCCACCTTCTCAATAAGCGTTTACCAGAGGCAGTTATGCAGTGATCAAGATATTTATACAGTGTACCTGAATTTACCAAAGAAAAATATAAGAAAGCAAGATAATACACACATGTAAACCAATGCGATATTTTCTGACAAAGCTAAAATGTAAAAGTTTGTGGAAAACATCAGTTACCTGACAGGCCAGCATCACAATTGTTGTTGAATATCTCAAGATTGATAAGAGTCTGGCCATCCATCCTTAGACAACTTTTATAAACATGATATGATAAAAGTTCACCATTAAGTACTGCATCTTCCAGCTGGATTTAGATGATCGATTGTTAGGTTGAAAGGTCAGTACAAGGTTCCAAGAGCAAAAATATTTAAATATTTCTTGCAATTTAGCAAGCATTTTTTAGTATTCTTCAATAAAACTAGTATATACTACAAGATGAGTACCCCACCATCCAAAACCCACCCGCCCCCCGACACACAGAAGAATGAACAAAGAAGAAAATGAAAGGAAAAACAAAATTAACTAAGGCGATTATAATTTGCATGCATCAACTTAACAAAGTAGACAGGTAGCTGGATCAATGTGCTGATGTACGAAGGAACGCAGAATAAAATTCATAGAAGGACCAAACACATCTATGTTAAATTAAAATGAGTATTGACAACTTCTGTATTCTGTCCATTATTCTAAAGTAATAAATTCTCTCAAGATGCATAATGCTGTGTTCCTCACCATTAACCTTGTCAAATGATGAATGAGTCCTCCAAGAGCACATATAACAAGATCGTGATTTGTGGAGTAGTCAAAAGCTGAAGACCATGAATTGTGAGTTCCCTTGAAATAACCTTTCGAAAGTATCAATTTCCTAACATTAGAGGCATCCAGAAAGACTTCATTGGGTGTTGCCGAGGACATTTGTGTTTTTATTGACCCTACATTGAGGGATAAACATCATTACGCCAGTAACAAATGTTAACATGAACTATGGCATGTAGCAACCAATAAACTAAAACCTATAATATGTCCTTTCCCACATAAAAAGATTTGATCATCACATCCACACAAGAGATGTTCCTTTTGGGGGGTGATAAAGGTGATGTTCTTTTGTGAACCAGTAAAATCAGCTCCATTATATAGCCTCTTATTGTGCTAATTGCTAGTCTTACAAGATTGTAATAACTATCGTCAATTCAACATTTTTAAGGGTAAAAATCATTAATCAAACACTATATGGAGCTAGTATTATAATAGAATTCAACAAAAAGATCAGAGTGATTCTAGCAGAAAGATAAGTCTTATAATTAGGTCTCGGAAAGGGCACTTTTATGCAAATCTATAACATCATTTGCTCTTGGATATTTATTGTTGATGCTGAAAGATGTTTTCCAGTCTCCTCAAACTTTTGACTGTTCTTTTTATTACTTCCAGATTGAAGTAAAAGCATCGCCATTTATTGCTTTTGATAGGACATACCTGCTGAAGTATATTTTTTCAATGCCATATGGGTCTTTGTCGAAAGTCCTGCAATAGTAAGAATAATGAACTTCAACACTCAGATAATGAACAATTGTTCAAAAGAGAGAGAGATCCTTAACATTTTACCTGATTGTTCATATATAATTTCTCTTGGTGAGATCTGCAAAATTTTGCCAATTACAAATATGGACAAAGTTGGCAAACATGGAAATTATATGCAAGATCACTTACTTGCATCAATAAGGTTCCCAATGCTGCACAAGAATCATTGTCCTCAATTGACCCCACCCAAAATTTTAAAGCAGCATGATCTAGGAATGCAAATCCATAAACGGTAGGACAGTTTCCCTATATGATAGTTTACAAAGCAAAACAATTGTTAAGTTCAGCATGCAAAGAACTGTTATGATTGAAAACTTTACACCAAAAAGCCATCATGATGAGAATATAGCTTGCATCAGTGGAAAGTACTATTGGACCTGTAATATTTTTAATATAGGATAAACCTACCAATGCAATAATCAATATACAATCTTGAGAGGATGATGCTTAACCAAAGTCTGTCAAAATTCAGGAGAAGTATAACTATACAGTTCATGATGACAATGTTATAACTACATGACACAAAATCACTGTACGAAGGCAAAATTTAATAGCGCAATTTCTGATGTAGTTGGTTATTGAAACCTTGAAGGTTCAACATGTTTTGCCAACTGAACATTTAATAAGAAAACAAAAGAGCTTTCCCATCTTAAAACCTGACCTAAAATCAATAAGAAACAAGGTAAAACAATATATATATATATATATATAT
>LTAE01008687.1:0-20045 GCA_001647135.1 Pontederia paniculata | reverse complement strand
AGATAAGTATTAAAAATCTGTATGAGTAGTTATTTCTGTGAGAACTATCTATGCGTATAACTTCATGTTTCATCCAGACCCTAGTCATCAATCGTTATTTCTGTAAATACAATCTTTATTTTAGTTTTACTTTTCTGTTTTTAGAACTTAATC
Source organism: Pontederia paniculata (assembly GCA_001647135.1). Classification (NCBI taxonomy): domain Eukaryota; kingdom Viridiplantae; phylum Streptophyta; class Magnoliopsida; order Commelinales; family Pontederiaceae; genus Pontederia; species Pontederia paniculata. The sequence goes on along the minus strand of LTAE01008687.1, from coordinate 19,892 downwards.
AACCTGAAATCAATGTTATCTCCTATTAACCGCTAGGATTAGATAAGTTTATAGTTCCTCGTGGGTTCGACATTCTACTCTTTCACTTTATTACTTGTTCGACTAGTGCACTTGCTAGCATTTTAAATTGCGTGTTCAGCATTTTTCGCATCATGCAACAAATATGATATTATGGTGGTCATGAAAATATGAACTTCTCTATTTTATTTTCCTCTCAAGTACATATATACACTAATGGAGTTAATATTCAAGTTTTCGAGTTATCACAGTTAAGTAAATGAACTTCAAACGTTCTATGATTTCCAATTGCGAATGTAATTTATAATAAGTGGTAGAATTCAATTACAAGAATTATGGGTGAGTATAATTGGGTTTGTATCAGGAATGAGATCGTTTTAGTTTTAACCCAGTTTGGATCGAAAAAGGAAATGCTGGTCAACCAAGATCGGAAGAAAGATTCCATCAGAACTCGTTTGTATAAATTTAATTTTTTTAAATTATTTATACATAAAAATATGTTATCAAATTTAAAACATATAATACAATTTTATTTGTTCACAAAGACATACTATATTACCTTCGTCTCAATTAAATAATTGAATATATACCCAATGGGAAAATGATTGAATATATATATGTAGTATGAAAATATTATTTCTATTATGCTATAAAGTCGATTCAATCGAATATCCATTATACTAATCTGGTATCGATCGAACTATGCCAGATCATTTAGACAAATCATAAAAATCAGGTTGGTAATAAATCATAGTTTAAATTCCTGAACCATGGAGTCATTCAGGTTGGTAATAAATCGTAGTTTAAATTCCTGAACCATGGAGTCATTGAGGGGCTAAAATTTGAACCCTATACCTTAATATATTATTAATTAAAATTATCTAATCATTAAATCAACTGGATAATTATGATATTTTATTGATATTTTTTTATTTATTAATTGTAACTACTAGTATGTATATTTATTTTTATATATCCAAAAGTTGAAGAGGGCCCTGCCTAGCAAATAAAGAACATGATAAGATATGATGCACATAACAATAAATAGGATTTTGAATGTTCGTGCTTTTGGCAAGTAATGAGTGACCGGATTTGTATCCGTATTGCTCGCCTGCAAAAGTATCCGCATTAGCATATGGTATTGTAAAACTTTTGCTTCGATCTTTTCTTAACAGAAATTTTCATGGTCAAATTTGGTAATGAACAATAGTGCATGCGTAAATTTATAACTAACATATGCATTCAAAATACTGTAAGTCACAAATAGTACACGTCTATATTTTGTTACATTCAATATTCATCGGATGACCCAAATTAAGATACATGATACATTTGTAGCTTGCTACATATGTAAGTGCAACAATAAATAAAATGCACTTAAGATTAATAAATTATTTTTGGATCCTTATCTTCCTCCAAAATGACCACAACATATAAAAGTGATTTATATATCTAAATTAATTAATGCTAACATCCTGAATCGATCAACTCATAAGAGGAAGATACAAATAATGAAATAATGCTCTTTGATTTATATTATTTTCCTCATTTTACATGATACATTATAAGTTGATCTTAGCTTTATGTCAATATATCATTGTCACAAAAAGTAAAAGGATGTGCTCTACTCTTCTTAAAAGAAGCTGGTGTAGTTGATGTAATGAATCCAAGTCAGGGAAGCACTAAGCTGCTGCACATAAAATAAGCGTGCGTGGAATCAACTTAAAATGCATTTGCTTTTCACCCATCAAGATTGATTACATCCAACTACGATCATATATATATGAGGATCATAGACTCGATCTCCATTTATATTGAAGTCCAATATATAGAATTCTGAATTGAAATGTCAAAATTCTGATAAATCTCAAATTTTATTCGTTTTTTTAATTTTTATAATAGTCGAAAAAATGAACATATTCCGGTTGAAATCTTCATTGTCTTTCTAATTAAAATGGCAACCGTGTTCATCGTGGGCAATATATTATGTGTTAGGCTCAAGGTCTTCTTTTTTTTTAAAAGAAAGAAAAAGTTCCAAAATCTTTGCTCTATTGGCAGCTTGAAACAATTTTTTACTACAAGAGCTGGTTGTTTTTTTTTCCTTTTATATTCTATAGACAACTTAAATTTTAAAGATAGCCGACTTAATTTATAAGATTTAATGTTCGTGCAATTAAAATATTAACGTGAAAAGCAGCTATAGAGTAAACAAACATAATTGAAGATAATAATTCTCAAAATAAAGGGGTAATGTCCGGTGATCACACAATTTATATCACCACTAAATAAATAACATATTTTTATTTATATTAATCGATAATTTACATCATCACTAAAATATAATACCACTTTATAATTATCGATAATATTAAATTAGAGCATTTGCTAAGAACTAATAACATAAATTATAATTTAAATTGTTAAAAAATATTAAACTTTTTTAATATATTTTATATAAACAAAAGGTAAAAAAACTAGGTAAAATATATAGAGTTTATATCATCAATGATCGATATAATAATGTTAAGAAACCTAGAAGACTATGTCATATTTTAAAAATTCGATTGAAGACATGAGTTCTATCTTTATTGTCATCAAGCTCATAATTTAGATTATCAAAGAAGTAAAAATTATATGTGTCAAATACGATAATGTGAAGGATCCTAAAAATTTTAAATTAAATAATTAATAATCTATCTATATTATCTCATAAAAGGATAAAATAAGTTAAAATCAATAAATGCTCAATTAATTATATTAAAATATATATCCAACCATCCGATTTAATTAGCTAAAGCATGTCTTCATGCATGTGTCAGAGCTTATATAAACAGAAGGCAAAAGCGTGAGAACTAGATGCTTCAGATTATGTTGCCTTTAATAATAGATTACTGTCGTGCCAAATATGTTGGGAAAAACTGAAAACTCAATCTGAATACAAAGAGTACATTACATACTAAAGATTCAAGCAATGAAGAGCGGTTGAACAACTTTGCACCAAGTTTTAAGCTACAAAATTTACAATTAATACTCATACTAAGAAGGTTAATTGTTGTCAATATCAAAACAAACATGAAGTAACTCTCATCATGCAAATTGCAAACAATACTAGAAAATATGGTAATCCATTTCAACTTACAGATGTGAACCTATTGAAAACAAGAAAAGAATGGTCGTTGCAGGCGATGATTACATCTTCTTAGTGCGTTCTGTTGTAATGATAAAATTATATATATTGACGAGGAGAGCACTCTTTAGTGCTCTCTCTCTCTCTCTCTCTCTCTATCTACATCCAAATAAACTTTAGGCCAACTGCATGATTCCTTCCTTGAACGCCGTGAGGTGCTCCTTTTTGACGCACTGAGTCATTAGTCGCGCCCCGGTCTTGGGCGCCGATGGCTTGACCAGGATGCACGTCGAGATGTAATCGCTATTGGTTAAGGGTACGACGTGCACTGGCGTGCCCCAGCCGTAGTCGACCTCGGCGAACCCTAACCGCGTCCAGTCCGATACCAGCAACGTGTCGTAGGACGACGTCAGCTGGTACGGGTCTCGCTTGAGCTCGCCGCTCGCCCACTTTGCGAACTCCATCGGTAGCTTCTTCTTGGCGTCCTTGATCAGCCTCACGATCTCCACGACGGACGAGCGTGCGATCTTTTGGCTTGTTGTTGTCACCTTCATGATGTAGTAGCAATTGCCGTAGTAGCCGCCGCCGGAGGGCAAGAGTTGGTGCAGCAGTTGCCGTGCGTTCATGGCGAAGCAGAGGTGGACGTTCGCTTCCGGCTCCAAGCCAATCGCCCGCGTCCGGCTCTGCCACGCCGTGGCGATCAGGACGTCGAACGTGGAACACCGTTGGCCCGTCTGCTGGATGTATTGATTCTTCAAGTTGTCGATGTGCTCCGTGGAAACGTCCATGATGAAGTATTGCAGGTGGGCTTCCGAGGGGGAGGGTGCCGGGCCGGACTTGAACTTGGGCGGGCTCGGAATCGCGTCCCGTCGCCAGACCGGATTAACTGTCGGACGCGCCATTCCGGAAGCCATTTCTCCAACTGCTGCCAGGAACTGCGCAGCACCTGGTCCATCGGCAATGGCGTGGCTGAACCGGAGGCCGACAACGAATCCACCGCATGCAAACTCTGTTACCTGTCGAGAGGCGATGAACATAAAAATAGTTAAGCTTTAAGTTATGGCCGCAGGCTCGATCATCAACTTCTTAACTTTAAGTGCAAAGTACCTGAACCATGAGCAGCAAAGATTCCTCTTCAGCAGCGTCCATTTTTGGCTCAGGATGAGGCAAGAGCGCATCCTTGGACATCTTGAGAGGATGCTCCAAGTAGTCCACGTGCGTCAGGGCGCAGTCGGCCGAAGCCGCGATGAGCCACACGCCGCCCTCGTTACAGGAAATCTGGAGCTCTCCCTGCTCCGACACCACGAGCCGGCCGGCTAACGGGTAGTAATAAGACAAGGCCTTTGCCAGACCACGCCTAATGGCCGCCGCCGCGCCCGGGCCTTCCTTGAACACATGCAGGGACTCGATGAGGGCCCTCTGAGTCGGGTAGCGGTCGAGCCAAGACAGCCGCAGGACGCCCGAGGGCGTGGGCTCCGATGGGACGACCAGCTTTTGCCACAATTTGGCTACTGAGACCGCCATGGTCATGGAGATCGATATGTGGATCCTGATTTTTATAAATGGGATGGATGGATATCGGAATGTTAAAGATTTGTGTGCTCTTATTGGTTTGAAATCAAGATGAAATGAGGCAGGTTGCTAGGAAGAATTTATAGATTGCGTGGAGTGAAGAGGTAGGGTATGCTTGACTGATTAGGGTTCATTAAGAAATCTTTGTGGGTAGGTTAGTGGTTGTCTTATTGTTTCCTTTTTGATTGGGCATTAAGCGTGTATTGCAACCGCCAACTTTAACTATTTGCAATGTCTAGCTCTTAGTTCTTTCCTTTCTTTTTTTGGTAGTTAATTACAAATTATATAATAGAGCCAAATGGGTGAGTGAAGCCCTCAATTGATGAATTGGCCAACTAAATTAAAGATTTGGATAAATAGTTTTATGTTAAATTTTAAAGGCATCAAACACTCTATAGTACTCCATTCTTATCAATAAAAATATATATCTTTTCTATTAAAATAATTATTTGTCATTTTTTTATAATTTTATGTTTCCACACTAAAATATAGACCCTTATTTATTAATAAACTTAAGATTGCATCACATTCTAGATGTTCTCATTCTTTCTTTTCATTTTTGTGACAATGCATGTGAATGCTTAGGCCTCGATTTCGTGTAAACGATGTGATGCAATTAAATATGTATCACATCACTTCAATTATTATAAGTACATGGCAATTGCATTCGATTCGGGTCTCAATCAATGTAAATATTACCATTTGTCACAGTAAGAATTAGGTTTTCTTGAAAAAGAATGATTCAAGATCAGTTACAAAATCATATATTGACGGATAATTAATTCCATGGTGTGTAATTTGAAATTCCGAAAGAAGGCGTAATCAAAATTTGAAAGTGAGATAGAATTTTAACGATCTTATTGTTGGCATGTAATGACGTATTGAAATTTTTTATGTTCTTTCTTACATGAAGGGGTGAACGGAATTGTAGTATATCTGTTTTTCAAATTTTAATCGACATTTCTCATTTCAACAATAATTATTAAAGGCATTGCTTTTTTAAAATTAAAGTGGAGCAAATTAATGAAAATAATTGTGACAAAAAAGTAAAAATAAGAAAATTCAACCTCTACGGGGTTCAAATTTGAAGATACGCTATCTGAACTATATTAGTAAATATTATTAAACAATTAAGTATTATGATTAGAAAATAAGAGTAAAAATATAATAATAATACTTTGGTGTCTAATTTTTTTAGAATTGTTGATAATCATCTAATTTAATTAATAAAGTTAAAATTACAAAAGTATCAAGTGCAAATAATTTCGATATATACATTATTCTAGGAATGTCTCACGAGCTCGTCGACAAATATTAAAGACGCGTTTGTTTGACAAAATTTTAAGTTTTTTGTGAAATATATATTAATATTATATTTTTATATTAATTTGATTAACTTAATCATTTATTTGAGAATCATTCGGCGAGTCTCGTTCATTTCAAACAGTGTGATAATTTTTTTGTTATCATGCATCACAAACTTAAATCATACTTCTTCATTATGAAAATATATTTTCTAAGAAAATAGGTTGCACAAACTTCTCATTTTCTATCTTTTCTAATATCCATCTTTTCTCATATATAATCTCTCCATTCTCTTTTAACTAATATTATAACATGATCTCTTCTCTAATTTTAGATTTTCGTTCAACCTGTCCTATAATATCTCACTTTCTACCAAATATACAAGTAGAAAAAACCCTAAAAGCAATCTTTTACCTGAACAAACATATGATAAACGTAAACACAAAATTTATTTTATAGAATGTTGTGGATTAAATTACATGTAAACGTAAAAACAAAATAAAAGTACGCATCAAAATCATTAAATATGTTAAATCCAAGTATTCTACTATATAACTAATTAATTTTAAAGCTAAACTAGTTTTACATGAATATATCATACCTAAATTGTCAATACAATTTGATGATATATACCGTAAAAATAGTTTTATCAAATATCTAATGAAAAATATTAAATCCTTTTAACTTCGTTCTCCTATTATGAGAATTAGATAATTACAAAAATATTAATTATTTAACTTTTTTTTATATTTTCAATATATGAGTATTAGAAAGATGTGTAAATATATTCAAAATAGTTTAAATATACGAGTATTAGAAAGATGTGGAAATAGGGAACATCTTTCTAATACTCATATATATTTAAAATATAAAAAAATATAATTACTATGGGTACTATTGTGAGAGGAATTAGGAAAACACATTAATCCCCATATTCCGATCTTGGTTTCTATTATGATTTGACTATCCAGGAAGAATATCAACGAGTACACGTACATTGTGTGGGCATTAATTCCTCCAAAGTTGACTATACTTTGTGTCCATTCACTACAGAAATCGTGGGTCAATGAAACATATGGAGAAATCCCAAGTTCCAGGTAGGTGCCGATGCAACTGGTGGAGATAACTGATAGCCTGCCGCACTTTCTTCTTGGCATAAAATAGTTCAGTTTGACCAACAACTAGAATGATACGTATACCAACTCCGGGTCATTATTATTATTGGAAGAGAGATTATGTATGTTCTCGAAATTATTAAAATAATTCATGCGAGTTATCCAAACCTTCTTTTAAAATAATTCAGTTTGATAAGAATTTCTTTACGAAATTCAAATAGGTGATATCTTCTTATTATGGATTCCAAAAAAAACATACTAGTCATAGTTAATTCAATCTGATGATTAGAATATTAAAAATTCCACTTTTTTTACAATTCTCGGAATTCAAGTTTGGGTGTTAACTTTATCCAAGTTCCAACTAGCACTTTGTTAAGCATTGATATAGCAAACATAACTCGATTCAGTTAAAAATATTGCTTGCTAATATACCTTCCCTTTTATATATGACATACACAATACCAATCTAAAAAAACTATGCTACTTCACCTACTCTTTAGCAAGACTACGTGACCAATATAAATGCAATGTTAATAGACAAGCCACTGGTCTAAAATTGTTGATTATGTTGAAGTATGTAGCCTTGTAATTAGAGACTTTTGGTCCAAAAAGCATGAAAATCATAGTAATGTAAGGCGAAAATATGTTTGAACTAAAAAAAGAAAGAAACTTTCAACCATTCAACCCTTGTCTGCTTGCTTGAACTCTTATAATTCTCAATGACATATATATATATGAAGGATCGTCACCTATATATACTGGTCACCTTACAACAATATAGTAGGATTATAGGTTAAACCAGTTGCATTTTCTAGAGATTCAATCCTATTAACAGCTGAACTAATCATTTAATAGTATTTTAATTCTTTGCCTTGTCTTTTTTTTATGTGAAAGTGGTGTCGAACATTTGGCGATAGATATATCTCATATATCTATTTGATCTAATTTAAACAGCGAGTTAATTAATTAAACTCACCTGGACTTTCTATGGTTCCATTTTTAATCAATTACACTGTATCTGATATCAGATTGTTTTTCTTTTATATATTTCTCGTGTATTAATTTGTGCTCATAATGATAATGTGACTATATATATATGGGACAGGGAGCGTGTAGCGCATTGTTAGTGTAGTGCGTGTAGTGTAATAGAAAGTAATGACATTATCTATATAAAAAAATTTGAATATTGTTCATTTGTAGAGAAAATATCGTTATTTTTTGTACAAGTGCGCTACATATTTTTTTTTCTATATATATATAGTTTAAACAAACAATACCTATTGAGTTACATGATGTATCTTTCTGGGACTATTTGGTTGAAAATTTATTATCCAAAAATAAACAAATTCGTCTATTCGTAAATAATTTTCTAATGAAAGTGTCAAATGTTCACATTATAGTTATATTTTTACGATCTTTATGAGTAGTATTCGGTGGAAAAAATTAAATAAATTTTATTTTACTTTTTATTCTTTACCTCATTAACCATACGCATACCTAACAATTGCCAAACTGAGAAGGCATAAATAATTGCCTCATTAACCATACGCATTAATCATAATAGTAGGTTCATTAATTTCAATCTAAATAGTAAATACTTGTGCTTAATTACTTGTACATGCTTGGTACCAACTAAAGACCCAGTAGTGCTTAATTATTTGTACGTGTTTGGTAGCTGGATCCACTTTTTTCTTACAAATCAGCATGACGTGGTGGTGAACTGACCTCACAAAGAAAAATTCTATTCTCTTAATTCATTCTCATAATACTCACATATTAAAAATATCTTAAAAGATTGATAAATTTACAAAGAATGCTATTATGAGTTAGGAAGACTTAGATCAAATTTAGGAGGAAATAGTAAAGCTAACTCATAGATACTTGATTCATGTTGGTACAATTCGTACATGTGGAGATATAAACTGAAGGGACTTCAAGACCTTTGACCATGCCCGGACATTACATTAATTTCCATGGAGGAAAGTATATTTTATCTAGTCATGTATGATGTAGATATATATTCATAAAACTGTTGTTATATTATCCTAATTTTTCTCTTAAAGATTCTTACTAATAATTTATCAACGTCTAAAGTTTTTACTAATGCTGTGATTTTGTGTAGGAAGTTTTAAAAGGATGAAAAATGTTTCATATTTATAGTTGACTCCAGCTTATATATAAGTTAACAAATTCCTTGTTTAATATTATGTCTAAAGATTTCCCTGCAGAGTAGGTCAGCTGTCAAAATCAATAGTTTCATCGGAACTAAACATAATATTATCTTAATTTGGTATTCAAGCTGGAAGAAAAAAAAGCGAACTCTAATATAGTGATTTTAGGAATCAATATGCACTGATAAGCAAACTTGAAAAAAGGAAAAATAAATTTAATTACCAAAAGAAAATAAACTGATAATATTTAATTAACTAATTTATTCTAATGCATCTTATTTTTCAATGATTTTCATATAGAAGACCTTTCTTAATATTTCTTATTTGAAATCCTACAAATGTAGTTTTATCATAAAAATCTTCTTATACTAATTATGAATCATTAATTCAAACCTACTAATTAGTTTATTGATGATTTAAGAATATTAGAACCGAGTTGAGAAATAAATATGATAATATTTACAAACAATTAGGCATTCAAGACACTATAACAAAATGATCGCAATAAATAGTGTTGTCTTTTTATACGAATCATCCAATATTCGAGACACTTGCTTATAGCATCTTAATTATTATAAAATATTAAGGACGTCATTACAATTTGCGTCTCACTTTTTAAAAATTAAGATACAATAATTTTAGCATCTTCATATTAGTTCAAATCATAATCACACTTCGATATTTAGTGTCCAAATTTATGTCTTCATATAATAACACTATTTAAAATGTGTTCTAAATTTTGTAAAAACATAAGAATGCAATTGATTTGACTTTCAAGTTTTAATAATATATTACTATTTGTCACAATAAATTATGACACAAACTTATGTCTATAATAAATATTTGATAATTACAAAAAAATTAATCATATTGTATTATCTATCTTTTTTAATTTTTTCAAATAAATAATTGTAAAAGAATAATAGTTATAATATAGAGACTAAAAGTAAAAAAAATTCGAGACCTAATCACCTAATTAAAAATTAAGTCGAACTCATATTTTATTTTTGTTAAGTCAATAACTAAATGATAATTATTACTATTATTTATATGAATGACATGTATATAATATATTTCTTACAACATAAATGGTTATTATTATCTATTATTTGTACCAATCAATTATTTTCAAATTTGTTTCTTGATAATACAATTGTAGAGTTTGAGTCTTAAAAGAATAAAAAAATTCAATTTTGTTAGTTGATGATAAATTATAGAGTTTGAGTTGCACTTTAATTAGTTTTAATATCAAAACAATAATTATTAACAAAAAAAAATAATTTGTAGGAATGACATTGATAATGCTTATGACATTTTCTTATTAGATTTATTTTTTTACAACAATATAATTAAATGTTAAGTTGAGAAAAATTAGGTATAAACATTTCTCTTAATCTAGGTTTTTTTCATGGGCGTTGGAAGGGAAGAGGCTTATATAGTGCCATCTCCACAAGCTCGTAGGGCAAGCAGCTTAAGTAGGCAATGCCTGCACGCGGCCTCCCCACGAACTCGGGCGGTGGCTTCCCTAAATATGTTTTTTCTCTTAATTCTTGTGCATATGCTAGTGAATATATTTATATTCATTGATACTTTCTCGTTCTTGATATTGTCATGTTAATATTTTTAAACCATTATTTTGTATCATTCTTTGCAAGTTATGATAACAACTCAATTTGGGAGTATCATTCTTTGAGAGTTTTGATCAGAATTGTGAGTACTTCTTTATATTGATCTTTAAATACACTAATATTTAGTTGTTTTATAATATATGTTTTTGCATGCAGATATTTGTTGGTGCATTGGATCCAAATGTTTCAAAGGATCATTTACAACAGGTTTTTGATAATTATGGTGAACTAGTGCATGCAAAAGTTTCCACAGGCAAGTTATCATGGCAATAATGATTTTTTCTCCAAACTTCTAATATTCCTTATTGATTGTTTCAGGATGGGTGCAGAACATGCTTTGCAAATTTTGTAGGGTACTTAACTTGGAGCTTAGAATATTCGACTTTCATAGGGTCATAGCCCCTCAAACAAAAAGGTTTAATTTTTGCTGTTAGAATAACTTCCTTATTAAAATACTTGGTCAAAGTGGAGTTGCAATATATACTTGAAGTTGCAAAGGATTTAAAGTTCCTAAGTTGAGATTTTCTTTTCAACCTGCTTGACTAGACACTTTAATCTAAAAATAAAAATAATAACTTCTCATACTCATATTAGTTTCCTATTAACCTTTACTTTTTTATTTGTCACAACAAGATGTTAACCATTGGAATGTGAAATTATTATTGTGATTATGGACAAGGCAATGAGGCATATGGCTTAGTAAGATCCGAGTATGTATTATTTACTATTCCTCTCACATTCTCTTTTTTGTTTTAGGCTATAATATTTTATTATTTTATTTACTAAAAAAAAATTGATTGTTGTGGGGCATTTTATAGGAAGTGCAGAAGAATCATAAACTTCACAAGTAAGTAATTTATTTTGACTATATTAATAATATTTAAAATATTAATTTTATAATTGTTTGATTAGAGAATTTTGTTCAATCTCTTATTAATTTTTTTATGTGAATAGGAGCATGAAGGAAGGAATTCAATTGTCAAGATGGAAATCCAAGTTTCATTGTCATGGAGGATTTTTTATTAGCCATTTTGTTTAGTTCAAATATCTTATTATGTAGATAATTTTTTGTAGCGTTATTTGATGTTCAATGACAAATAAATATATTTAAAGTTGATACAATAGTTTTTATTGTTATTTCAATTAACTTCTTTAATTTGGAAAATTTTCTTTTAATTTTGCAAAGTATATGATCTCCTTATACTTGAATCGCTTGAATATGACATTGAATAGCATCTTTTAAGTTATTGATGTTTGATGCCGGCGTAATTTAGTGTCCTCATAATAACAATACTTATTGATAATGCATTATATTTTGTTCATATGATAGCAACACTTGCCAAGAACGCAAGTAAATCATCGTTATGTTATTGACACATGTTAGCAATGTATGTTTATTAAGGATGCATTTAGATATGTCCTTATGTTAGTGACGCTTATAGCTTAGTCAAATGTGTCCTTACATTATGAACACTTACTAACGACGTATATAAATGTATCTTAATATATAATAACAACACATTTAATTGTGTCGTTAAGATATCAACGCTTAATAAAGACACATTTTATAGTGTTTCAATGTTAGTGACGCTTTTATTTGCGTCTCTAAAATTTTTTTGGGGCACCAAGTACTGAGGCGTCTTTTATAACGTCGGTGTTAAGGACACAATATGCGACTTTAAAGAAGTAAGTATGCGTCCTTAGATGATCATTTTGTTGTAGTGAACTTTTTAATTTAATATATATTTTTTTTATTGAAGTTAAAAAAACTCTACAATACTTGAAGGTTCAGTGTTACGATTAGGCATTGTATTATTCTTGTTGCTTCCATACTTATAAATTCAACACAAGAATGTTGGAATATTTCAAAATTTATTAGATAATTTATTTTGAATTAAACTTTAAAATTGAATTAAAAGGATTGATGCGAAGAAAAGTCAGCAAATTAAACAATGGAGAGTAAGAAGACAAAAGGAGAGATGCAAAGAAAAAATCGAAATAAGTAAAGGCGATTATTCATTTGAGATACTAAAATGTGGAAAGTGGTAAGATAAAAAAAGTTGAAAGAAGACAAATGAAAGGTCAAGGTAAAATATCTAAACAAATTTAAAGGAGTAGTAATTATATGTTTGGAGTGACTAACATAATAGTTGAGCTGAGCTTAATGGATGGATTTAGAATCTCCATTGAACATATAATTGTGAATTGTACATATTATTTTCATATATCAAACCTTGATGTATAAAACTCTACTACAACCCTATCTGTTTCGAAATTAATTTTACATCATCTAGTTTTACAGTTATCTTTCAAATCCTTGTAGTAAATATATTTTTTACTTAAAAAAAATGCATATAAAAAATTGCACATGTTATCCTCCCGACTACACTTTTTCTCTCTCCGCCACTTCACCAATAATTAATTAAATAATATTAAATATTAATAAAAATTGCAACACACGTGGGCCCTTTTTGAATTGAGAATAAAAAATAAAAGAATAGATATAAGAATATACTACGATTGGATGACAAGTGAACATATTCAATATAATTGTATTCTTGAATTCTTTATGAATAGACTAATTAATTCAATTGTTTGAAATACATATAGTAGTTTCACAAATTTTGAGATGATTTTAAAAAATCAAGATGTTGATCAAGTTAATCATATTTTAATAAATGTTTGATAAAATTTAAGAATAACTATCTATTTCTCTCTTTATTCTCAATTCAAATGGGGCATAAGAGTGGCTCTGTCCCTCTTGTTCCCGCAAGGGGATGGGTGCAGCAGCCCTTCCACCTCTCGTCTCATTGGAGATGGAGACGATGGATGGGAGCAACTTCAATGAGGCTTGAAAGGGATTGTTGAGTTTTAATAATTTTCCAGGCCCGGCAAACAAAAGAAAGAAAAGAGAGAATTGGTGGAGTTGGACTTCGAGTCCAACTCCAACACTCCATCAACAAGTTATAAAAAGGATGAAGCCATACAAACAGTGGTATGAAGAAACGTGCAAACATATGAAACAAATTCAATCGAGCACATCCGTCGAGGAGACATTCGATAGAAATATAGAGGAGATAGAAAAGATTCTTTCGGGTCCCATTTGAAGATAAGTTTTGATCCATTTTTTAATGAAACTTCAGAAACTTATTTTTTATAGTCTTCTTATCTATTTTTAGTATTTCAATGAGATCCTTCTACCACTTATCCCGTCTTTAGATTATTCATTGAGATTTAAGATTAATTTTTGAAACTTTTATTTAGAGTAATTTTTAGAATTGGTACATCAATTTTACTTAGGATCCCAGGTTGATCCCTCAACTTTATTTTATAACTAATTAGTCCCTTAACTATATAATCTTTTCACAATTGGTCCCATTTTTATATATTATAATTATTTTTTAATGATGTGACAGTCACACCATCTATTTTGATCAATTATTTATTGATGTCATAGTCAACGACACACAAATAAACTTAAAAAAAAGAATAAAATAAAAATATCATTAAAAATAATATATAAACATATAAAATTATTTGATAAAAGATAGATCTTATACGTTCATGATCTTATAAGAAAATTTTTACTATTTTTCGTGTTAAAATAATCAAAGTACATAACCTCTATTAAAATCATATACATATGAAAAAACTAGAATAATAAAAAACTATATAATTAATCTCCTAAATAATTAGATGATTAATCTTCACATGTTATTTCCAACATGAATAACTATAACTTTAGAAATTGAAGCAACATTAGAGTAATTTTTAATTTTTGTTAACGTATAAAATCGTGAAAAGAAAATAGTAAAAGTTCTTTTATAAGATCGTGAACGCATAGGATCTATTTCTTATCAAGTAATTTTGTATGTTTATATGTTATTATCTAATGATATTTCTGCTTTTATTATTTGTTTCTCAAGTGTTTATTTGTGTGTCATTAATGTGGCTATCACATCAATAAATAATTGATGAAAAATAAATGATGTGGCTGCCACATCACCAAAATATAATTATAATATATAAAAGGGACTAATTGTGAAATGATTATATAGTTGAAAGACTAATTAGTTACAAAAGAAAGTTGAGGGATCAACTTGGGATCTTAGGTAAAGTTGGGGTACCAATTATGAAAATTACTCCTTTTATTTATGTATTCCTATGCTGATATTAGAAAAAAAACTTTTTATCCTACTTTTTTCATAGTGGAAGATTTGTTGCTCTTTTTCGTAATTTTTTTATTTCACCTTGAGTGGTTTTCCACGTAAATCTTATGTGCCTCTAGTATGATTTAATTTTTTTTATTATTTCCATCACCCATTTTAATTTATGCATTAAGATAAAGAAGATAATTTTGCAAATATTTGTTCAGCCTTTTCCCAACCGTGGTATTAGAGCAAGGTTATCAAACCACATAAATTTAATTGAGGACAATAATGCCCTATCCCAGATGCATGTGCTGATAAGACTAAATTATTCTATTTGAAAAACCTCGGATGAGAGATTATCTAAATTGCATAGACTTTTATGATCCAAGCGAAGGTGATATTGCGAAACCCGAGGACATGGATGATACAAAGTGGGGGAGATTAAAAATTAAGATAATTGCACAAATCCGACAATGGGTCGATGATAATGTATTTTATCATATTGCAAATATTGATTAGCCTAATCAAATATGGAAAGAAATTACAAGAGATGTATGAGCACAAGTCACCGCAGAGTAAGGTGCTATTGATGCAGAGATTTGTTAACCTGAAGTATAAAGATGGTCATTCTGTTGCAGAGCATATGGGTAACTTTCAGGAATTATAACACGTTGACCTTAGTAACGATCATGTTTGATGATGAGATCCAAGCATTATTGTTACTGAGTTCGTTACCTAATAGTTGAGAAATACTCTTTGTGTCTTTAAATAATTCTGCTCCAGGAGGAAAGTTATTTATAAAAATTATCAATGATAGCTTGCTCAATGAAGAGACACGAAAACAAGAGCACACACTTAATAACTCATTAGAAGCATTGATTGAGGAAGATAGTGGGAGAATCAAACAGAAACATTCTCACAATCATGATTGGTCAAAGTCCAGAGAAAATTTGAAGTCCGAAAAAGATATTACTTGTAATTACTATGGCAAGCCGGGACACTTCAAGAAAGTGTGCAGAAAATTAAAACGTGACAAATCACACGAAAGATCCAATGATGCTGAAAAGGAGGACAGTGATGGAAACACTATTGTAGTGGTTATATCTTGTGATTTATACTTTCTTACCGAAGAATATTGTATCAACATTGTGAGTCAAGACTTGATATGTTTTACATACTACAACTTCATTCCATGTTACCTATCGTAGAGATGTTTTCTCAACATATACAGAGAGTACATTTGAATCAGTTAAGATGGCGAATAGAACAAATCTGAGTCCCAAATTGTTGGCATTGGTGATATTCAGCTGAAGATCAACACATGCTGCAAAATTGTGCTAAAAAATGTGAGACATGTACTTGATATTCAGTTGAACCTAATTTCAGTTGGAAAATTAGATGAGGAAGACTATGAGAGCAACTTCAAAGGGGAGTGTAAAAACTCAAGAGAGGTTCACTATTTATGTCAAGAGGACAAAGAGATCATACGCTTTACAAGACTGAAGCACAACAGTGCACTGATGAAGCAAACATGACTGAAGAGATGTTTCCTTCAGAGTTGTATCACAAAAGAGACTTGGTGACATAGAAGAGAAAGGATTTCAAATACTAACTCGTCAACATCTGCTTCCAGGTATAAAAGACACATCTCTTGATGTATGTGTGCATATTTAGCTGGTAAGCAGACTAGAGTTTAATTGAACATAACTCCTTCATCTAGAAGTTCGTACCTTGATTTGGTGCATGTTGACGTTTATTATATGAAGAATAAAAAAATTAATTAGATGGTTATCTTTATTTTGTTACATTTATTAATGATCATTCTAGAAGAATTTGAAAGATTCATATAGCGCACAAAGATCATGTGTTTATAGAATTCAAGAAATTTCATGCCAAAGTTGAAAGAGAAATTGATAGAAAGCTCAAGTGTGTTCATGCAGACAATGGTGACGAATACAAAGGTCCATTTGAAGAATACTGCAACACCTTCGTCATTAGACTTGAGAAGATAGTTTCTAAGACTCCTAAGCAAAATGGTGTGGCTGAGAGAGTGAACAAAACAATTGAGGAACGCGTCAGATGTATGTTGTTACATGCTAAGCTATAAAAGAGCTTTTGGGGGTGAAGCATTGATTACTATAGTTGATCTAATCAATCATTCACCATCAGTACCTCTGACTGATGGTATACCTCTGAAAGTTTGGATAGGAAAGAATATTTCATATAAACATCTTAGAGTATTTGGTTGCAGAGCTTTTGCTCACATCCCAAAAGATAAGAGATTAAAATTTGACAGTAAGATGAAAGAGTGTATTTTTCTCATATGTGGAGATAGAGAGTTTGTCTATAGATTGTGGGATCCTCTTGATAGAAAAGTTATCAGAAGAAGAGATGTAGTGTTCCTGGAACAACAGACAATTGAAGATCTATTGTAAGATAAAGAACCAACATTCTTCAAACATTATCTAGTTGAGTCAAGTTCAGTTGAAGCATCAATAGAAGAGACACAATTTCAAAAGCTTCTCAGAATGAAAATAGCAATGATACTGAGTCAGATGAAATAGATGTACCTTTGGATAGTCAAACTGATGATGATATCGAACAACCTATTGAGCAAGATGCACCAAAATTAGAAACTCACATAAGAAGATCGACAAGAGACAAGAGTCAAAGCAGTACCCTTCGATTGAGTACATGTTATTAACTGAAGGGGAAGAACCTAAGTGTTATGAAAAAGTCTTGTCACATGAGGAAAAAATTGATTGGATGAAATTCATGTAGGAGGAGATGCAATCTCTGCATGAGAACAACACTTATAAACTGATGATGCTTTCCAAAGGAAAATTAGCACTCATGAATAAATGGGTATTTCATCTAAAGAGTGAAGAGAATAATCCACACCTAAAATACAATGCAAGATTAGTTGTCAAGTGAGTTAGTCAGGAAAAAGAAGTAGACTTTGATGAGATATTCTCACTAGTGGTTAAGATGTTATCGATTCGTGTAGTTCTTGGATTAATTGCTAGCAAGAACATGGAAGTTGAGCAACTTGATGTGAAGACAATTTTTCTCCATGGTGACTTGGAAGAAGAAATTTACATGGAGCAGCCAAAAATATTTCAGGTGAAAGGCAAGAAACATCTAGGGTGCAGATTATAGAAAAGTTTATATGGACTTAAGTAGGAACCTCGTTAATGGTACAAGAAGTTTTAGCCATTCATGATGCATCAAGGATACAATTAGACAATTATAGATCATTGTGTCTTCGTGAAATATTTTTTACATGATGATTTCATCATTCTATTGCTATATGTTGATGACATATTTATTGTAGGTCGTGAAAAGCAAGATTGATATACTGAAATAGGAGTTGAGTCAATACTTTTCCATCAAAGATCTAGGAGCAGCAAAGTACATCCTTGGCATGAGGATCACCCGTGACTGAGTGCAGCGCAAGTTGTGATATCCCAATAAAAGTACATTGAGAAAGTTTTGGATAGATTCAATATGAAGAATGCAAAAGCAATTTCATCGCCACTTGCAAGTTACTTCAAGTTGTGTTCCAGAAAGTGTCCTACAAACAATGTTGAGAAACAAAAGATGGAAGAATGTACCATATGCATCTATAGTTAGTAGTCTGATGTATGCAATGATTTGCACAAGGCCAGATATAGCATATGCAGTTGGTATGGTCAGTGATTCCTATCAAATCCTGGTAGAGAGTATTGGGATGCAATAAAGTGGGTTCTCAAATATCTTCGAGCAACTTCTAAGGTGTGTTTATGTTATGGTGATGCAGATCCAGTACTGAAGGATTATAATGACACTGACATGGCAAGTGATGTAAATAGTAGAAAGTCTACTTCTGGTTACTTGATGAAATTTGCAGGAGCAACACTCTCATGGCAGCTCGAGTTACAGAAGTGTGTTTTGCACTATCAACGGCTAAGGCAAAACATATCGCAGCTACTAAAGCATGCAAGTAAATTTTGTGGATGAAATAATTTCTAGGGGACTTAGGCCTGAAGCAAGAGGAGTATCTAGTTCACTTTGATAATCAGAGTCCTATACACCTGAGTAAACATTCTAGTCTCCTTTCTAAGTCCAAGCATATTGATGCTCATTATCATTGGATTCATGATGAGATCGAAAAAAAGTGATTCTATCTTCAGAAGATCCATACTGATAAGAATGTATCAAATATGATGACCAAGCCTCTTCCTCTAGAGAAGACTGAGTTCTGTAGGGAACAAATAGGTTTGATGAAGCCCTCCGCATATTTAAGAAGAAGAGATTTGTTGGGTATTATTAATTTGCTAGAATCGACAAACAAAAGAAAAAAAAGACAGAGAGAATTGGTGAAGGAGTTGGACTTGGAGTCCAACTCCAACACGTCAACAGCAAGTTATGAAAAGGGTGAAGCCATGCAAAAAACGATATGAAGAAACGTGCAAACACATGAAAAAATTCCATCGAGCACATCCATTGAGGAGATAATCGACGACGTCGTCAACTGTTTGCACAACTGCTGATGCATGCATTTTCCAACATATTTTAGGGCTTGCATTAGGCATTATTTTAAGTCATTTTGTCAATGCATGCATCTATTTTCTATTTTATTTGATTATATTCTTCCAAGTCCGAAATCTACTCTTGTGTGGTGTATTTTGTAGGAAATCACATGGATCGGTGGAAGAAGGATCGAAATCAACAGAATATTGCAAATGGACGTGCTCGGGAGGAAGAAATCAATATCCTGCAGTCATCACGGGCCGTGACCACGTGTTACGGGCCGTGATGCATCA
>LTAE01008685.1:0-20055 GCA_001647135.1 Pontederia paniculata | reverse complement strand
AGAAGTTCGGCCGAACCTCCTCAACAAACCTTCGTGTGTTTGTTTGTTTTTCTTCTTCATTTGCATTTGCATTTGTGTGCTTCCGCTAAGATAACTAGTTTAGATTGCTGAAAATTTTAATACACCAATTCACCCCCCCTCTCTTGGTATCATCTAGATCCCACATAAATATAGCACGTGTCACACCCTAACATGGCCCACATTGATAACTCGACTTGACATGGATGTTAAAAAAAAATAGTGTTAAACATGGCCCGTGTTCATACCAGACTCGGGTCATGTCGTCTTGGTGATAAGACTTGATTTTTCTATTTTATTGTGAATTCTCGATGATGATTGATAGTAAATTTGCTTAGATGCTAATGATTAATATGTGAAATCACTAAATAAATGTTGAGATCGTCATGCATAGCACAGTTTGAGAATCAAAGTTATATCATCGCATAGTTAGGGACTGGTATTCAGTTGCTACTTGGTTCTTGTTGCTTGGCCCTTCTTCCCACCTTGCAACAAAGAGAATTTTCGAACATCCTCTCTTTTTTGGGTCCCTCTTGTGATTTATGTACCACCACTGACCTTCTTATTGGTGAACCACCAAAAAGCTCATGAGCCTTGTTTAAAGTCATCTCAAAGACATCTTCAAAGTCACTAATGGGATAAGACAAAGATAACATAATAATTCATAGGAACTAAAGTATTGTATTGATCATTACATTGAATCAAAGTATTGGACTAGAGCATTGCATAATAAAAAAACATTGAATTGAAAGAAAGGCAAGTCTTGTAAAGTATTATTTTCAAATAAGATAGGAAAATGTATTGTATAGTGAGATGACTATCATTGATATTCACATTGAATTTAATCCTCATTGATTGTCTTTATGAAAAATAAAGATTATTGTTAGTCTGGAGAATTTCCTATAGTTGGCCTTATTATATGGAAATAATATTTATCATTGACCTAAGATTATTCCTTATTTGTTGGGCTCATTGCATATAGATGATGTCATGATAGATCTTAGATTACTCCTCATTGTTTAGCCTTATAGTATTTAGATAATATTCTGAGATGACTATCATTGATATTCACATTGAATTTAATCCTCATTGATTGTCTTTATGAAAAATAAAGATTATTGTTAGTCTGGAGAATTTCCTATAGTTGGCCTTATTATATGGAAATAATATTTATCATTGACCTAAGATTATTCCTTATTTGTTGGGCTCATTGTATATAGATGATGTCATGATAGATCTTAGATTACTCCTCATTGTTTAGCCTTATAGTATTTAGATAATATTCTTGATTGATATTATATTAATTCCACGACGTATTGCCCCCTTATATGTTATGATTCGTTCTATTAAGAATTGTCATATCTATGTGTTTATATGTTTATATATATAGAGCATAATAGCTCATGGAAAAATTGTGTGCCCAATATTGGATACTACAGTTACAAGTCAATGGTCTACATAGATGATGTTGGCATAGATAGCGATGAATGATGTTCTTAGTTAGGTGTCTCCTATATTATAATATCCATAAGATAGTATATTTGGAGAAACTATAAATTGATGTAAAACTTTCGCACTTGATGATAAAGTATCATATCGTTTCGTATTTTGTTGACTAATCAAATAGTCAATCATTTAGTTAGAGCATAACATAAATAGCGTACGTCTCTAGAAGCAAATTTTATCATATGATAAATGTGCTTTTGGAGGTGTCACAATGGATTTGCGTAAATTTTGTAATTGTACATCCCATAAAACAACAAGAACGGTTTCCTGGAACTGAAAATAAGTCATTTCTTATAATACAAATTTCAAATAAGCAAAAGGCAAATGAAGAAGGAATCTTAATCATAAAGGGGGCTATATCCGAGTTTGATGGTAAAACGGATTAAGAGGTTCTAACTTTTAAATGCTTAATTTGGAGATAAATTGTTCTTAGGGTAGCCAAACATAATCCAACAGAGAAGACTATTTTCTTTCTAAAATCAACCCAATCTGAACTCAAGACATTATTTTTAACATGTTCTGATTTTTAAATTGTAATATTATGAGTTAAGCATCTAGTTAAGCTTACATAATCGAACTCATTATTTACATGCATTTGTATTCTTAACATTCATTATAGATAATTTAAGCTTACATAGTAGGAAAGAATATTAACTTGTCAAATTAAGAAAATGAAACAAACTGACATGGAGTAAATTCACTAAACCAAAGTGAAATTACAAAAAACTTAATACATAATCATATATAACAAAATATATTTTTTGATCCATTTAACAATTATTGCTTAATAAACAGGGTGTAAGATATTATTCAAATTTAAAATTTTATACATTTTTATATGATTATAGATATGGGTCAAATTTTCTTATGCAATTAGAGTACAGTTCTTACCGTCTTCACATTGGGGGCGTTTAGCATTAGAATATAAATTAAAAGAATATAAATAGATAATTTCAAGAATATGATATTCTATTTTAAATATTATTTTTTAATGTTGTGATTAGAATATGAGATGAAAGAAATGAAAATACAATTATTTTTTTAAAAAGGAAAAAAAATATTTTTTTTGTTTATTTAATTTTTTATAATAGTGTGTCAACTTTTTATATATTGACAACAAAAGAGGAGAGATTAACTTAATTCACTTCAACAGTCAGAATATTTTACCAATAATTCAATTGCTTATTATTTTTATTATTCATAATAAAGAACTAACCTAGTTAATTCAGATAATAATTTCATGTCAAATAGCCTTATACTAATTAAATAGTCATTTTATTTTGTTTAATTTACAGATAATCATCACCTCAAAACTTTCTTGTAGCATCATTGTTTGCACAAGTTACCTCTCAATCACATTAAACTAAATATACATATATAATTTAAAATGTTTAATGATTAATAAATCAATTTTATGCATTTAGCGTTTAATGATTTCCATTACTAACCGTAGAGGATACAATGGATGTTCATTAGATCTTGGGTTTTGGTCTCCTTCATCAATTCCACACTTCTAGTTGTTGTCTTTGATACTTCAGGTTCGGGAATCATTTTCAAGAAACATATCACTACATGATCTGATTTGATCAATTATATTAAGGTAGGAATCGAAATTAATATAAACTGAGTCCTAAGAGATAATTAAGTTACATGATTAACAATAGTGATGGATATGTATATGCTAAGGGATGTCCTATAGATATAAGGACATGATTGCATGTTGCCATGTTGGGACCTAAACAGTAAACAAAATACATTCTTAATTTGTAAGGTTAAATCTAATACCCATCATTATTAATCCTGTAAGCTGTTATACTATATGACAAAAAAAAATATTTTTTTGACTACGCACATTGCAATTCATGTGGGATTCGAAGAATGACCTATAAGTATAGCTAACCTTTCTGGCATATGCTCAATAAAATAATTTATTTATGGTGCATGTGAACATAACTAAATTGAGGACATGAATATAACTAAGTTTTCTATAATATTTAAGATAGTGGTGCGTAGTTACATAACAGACAATAAATCAAAGTATCCTTTAATGAAATATATAATAATGTAGGATTTAATAGATGTGTACCCTATTTAAATATGATATATCATATTTCTATTGTATGAATAGTTAGATTTGTGACATGTGGTTAAAAATAAATGACCTTTTTAAGATTCATATTTCTTACTTATATTTTTCAATCATAAATTTTATATTTAAGAATATAATAGATAGGAGACACAATATACCTTACTTAAATAGGGTACACCTTTATTAAATTTAACTATAGATTAAAAGTCTAGACTTTTTTTATTTAAATTGGAGGAGATCATTTTTTTTCCTCTTAATTATTATTCCTTTTACCCACAAATCATCATGAAGTCTGGATCATTCTATGGAAACTTGTTGTCCCATCTTGCAACTTTTTTTTTGAAATTCATAAACAAGAAGCTCCAGTTTACAACTCAATTTGTAAAGTGTGGTACTGCTAGTGAACTGAAGCCCACCTTTTCTTTCGATGTAAATTATCAAACCAACTATCGGATTCATTCCAAATCTATCAAAATTAAATTGATTAAGGTTTCTCAAAACAATATCGTGTTTATTTTCTTCGAGTCATTTGAAAGCATAAGGCTTGATGTCGAGTGAAATAATCACCTCACTCCAGCTCCCTTAATTTGGAAAAAAAAGGTCGTGATGAAATTAATGATTTTCGGGGTATGTCATCCTATACTCCATTTTGGACATGGAAGCATCCACCTCCTCCTCTAGAATGTGTGAAGCTATTCCGATTGATCTTTTAATTATTAGCTGATAGAAAAGTGAAAGGCAACGCATGAAGTTAAATAATAATTCTTAAAGTTTTAATGATAATTGTCCTTTTATATGATGGTCTCAGTGATGAGAAATGAGATTTACAAGGATGCCTACAAATAGATTTTCTTGCTAAACATGGAATAACAAATAATTTTGACTATATTCAAAAGTACTCCTCACCTTGAGAGGCCTAGATATTTTTTTATAAAAGTATTTTTGGTTTCTATGAAATATATAGATCGTAAGTAGATGTTTCCTTATAATATAACTAAACATGTTTCTACCATATCTTGAGAAGTTTTTCAAGTACACATACATAGACATAAGATAAATAGAAACTAATTGTGATATATATATATATATATATATATATGTGTGTGTATGTAACATCTTCAAATGACCATCATACCACGTGATAGAATACCCTTTTAAAGACACTACAATCTTCTTTTTTTGACTTTTCCTTTGACCAAAATACTAGTAAATATAACGAACATATAACAGGAAAGAGATAACTTTCAAATAACTATTTAAAAAGGTCTAGCCAACATAAAATATCCTTTTTAATTATCGAAAGAAAAGATAGAACTAATAACATTCACTAAATTCTAATGCAACGATAGACTTAAACTCAAACTAAACTCATCATATGCAAAAAATCATCATGTCATGAACATCTGCATCATCAACACCATCATTTGTCAACGTTCTCATAGCCTATAGGATCATAAGTAGAGAAGACAATTCTCCCATCGATGAAGCTCAATATGTATATGATATATTCAATAGAAAAAGTCATATGAAAAGATATCATAAGTGAAAATATATAATACTTCATTTTAATTTATCTTACCTTTTTCATCCATTTATTTATTTCTTTACCATATTATTAATTATTATACTGCAAGAACCTCATTTGCATTGTAGTCAAACAATACCCATATTTTCTTTATTCATCATGATCTTGTCCAATTCAGTTTTTTTCATAGGATATTATTAATTATACAATTACAAGAACCACAGTTGCATGGTTGTGACGCTCATTTTTTTATTTTAGTAGGTTCAAACTCAATTGAATCTTTTACTAATGACTCTTTATTATTTTGACTATTTTGTCCTCAGTTATTCAATTATCACAATCAATCATTAGTAAACCTTTAATAGGAATGAAGGTCATTGACTTTTGCCCTGGTGTCGCTAAATTTAGCTAGGCCTAAAATTCGGTAACAGAAAATTCCCAAATCGTTTGAGAGTTGAAATTGGTGGAATCCCAATTAAAATTATTACAAAGGAACCCATATAAATAGTTGTTCCCATAGGAACTTAGTTGAACTAGAAGGAGCCCCTTTTCGGTTTCTCCAATAGGGACCTAGTTGAACTTATAGTTGTTCCCGATGAAACACATGGACAATTGTTCCTAGAAGGATTCATTTATAATTCATCGGGAGTCAAATTATATTCTTCATGGATAAATTAAATCACATGCAATATTTTTTTTTAAATTCTATTATCATTGTGATCTAAGGTTTCCGTTCCAGGTAATAATTAAGCATTCAATCAATAAAATAATATTAATATATCTTTTGGTGGAGGGGACAGGACCCGCGTCCAAAAGGGAATCAATCATTATTTCTTTTTTCTGACGAAACATAGTTCATGTTGGATGAGAATAGAGTTCTTTTTATGTGGATTTGTTACTCATTTACCTTGATAAGATGCAGTTTGTGTTGGACAGAAGATGGTCCGTGTTGTTCACTTCGTGACGCGGCCCCGTGTTCAAAGCGACTCGAACCATGTTCGCTCTAGCATTATAGTTTGACATGGTTCATGTTTAGAACACAGTCTGAGTTAGACTATTTTTTTATTTCCGGATCCGTGTTCGAACTCAATCATGAAACGTGGTCCGCATCAGCGTGAGATGACACATTTCTAGGGTTAGGGTTGTGTATGCCTACAATGCATCGAAGAACAAGGCCCATTTTCGAGAAGCACACGACCCATTTGCAGGGTTAACACAACATTGAATCTGCTCCATTTTTCATTCCGATGACGACGAGGAAAACGACCTATGTCAAGATGTGACGCGATTCATTTCCTATTTTGTCATCCTCGGTCTATGTCAAGGGGAGATGTAGCCCGTTTTTGCTCTCCTATGTTGTTCGGGAAAACTGATGCATGCATTATCCAACATATTAGACTTGCATTAGACATGATTTTAGTTAAGCATAGCATGCATCCATTTTGGTATATATTTTTTATATTGCATCAAGTTTGGGATCTACCTTTGTTTCGGTATTTGTTTGTAGAAAATCACATGGATGAGCTAAAGAAAGGCTGAAACAAGACTAAACAACAAAAGTAAGTCAATTCAGAAACCATTGGACCAAGAATGTCCCATTTCACGAGCCATTACATGACATCAAGATCGTGATAGAGAGCCCGCAATGCTATTTTTAGAGTATAACATATCATATTCAAGCTTCACGACCTCGAGCAGCAAGCCAAATTCTTCACCTTAAGATATAACGGGTTGTGCCAACATGAGTTTATTTAGGAATTTTAGTAATTATGGTCGTGAGATGTTGTTACAATCCGTGACAAAAAGGTTCAGAAGTGTATTTTTTGAAATATTTGAGAAGTTTTAAAGTCAGAAGAATTCCTATCAACTCTAAAGCTTTGGAGAACAAGTAACATTTTTCTAAAGATATGGAGGAACTTTTAGGGTTTTATTTGCAGTCGTTGATCTGATCACGAAGGAAAGAATATGGGTTTATGATAAGGAAATGTTTCTTAACCTTTGTAGAATCCTAGGAAATCCTAATCAGATATGCTAGGGGTATAAAAAAGACTTTTGAAAGACCTAGAGCCGCATGCTAAGAGTTGTCAACCAAAGTTTTGAAGCTAGAAATGCTGGAGCACTCCAAAGGGCTATTCAGAAGTAGGGTGAGCGATACACTTGTTAAGAAGATTGTTCAACATCTACTCGAAGTTCAAAAGAGTAATCACTCGATCTACTTTATGTTGGGATGAATTTATTTTCGTTTCTTGAATTTGCAGGATGTTACATATATGATTTAAGAAAAACTTCCTTGCCAATGTCTAAATAGGAAAAAAAAATGAAAATACATATATAAGCTGCAAAAAAAAGAAGTGATATGAATGATCAAATTTTTTTATTTATTAAGAATATAAATATTACAATCATATCAATTTCACATTATATCAAAATAAAAATGAAAAATTTTGAATTCAAATCTTGACAAAATATTTATTAAAAATTAATTTTCTCCTTAACAATTCACCTCATGCAATGAAGTGAATGTCAAAATGTAAATATACACAAATAACTACTTACAATTTTAAACTAATTATTAATACATTTAATTTATATAATATTTATAATCACTTTTTTAATGAAAGTGAACAATTTTCAAACTGAAACATCTGAACGATTAACTTGATAATCCTTTACCGAAAGAAGACTTCAGAATCAAACACATGGAGTCATCACAGATACAAAACTGTTTACAAATTATTATATTAAATATGACATTTGGGGATTTTATCTTTAAGGTATGTTTGGATAGAAGAGGGAAAGAGAAGGGAAAAGAATGGGGAGGAAAGTAATGGAGGGTAAAAAAATTTACCCTTCATTCAACTTCAATTTTGGAGTAATAATTTTAAATTAATTAAGAGAAAAAAGAGATTAATTTTTAACTTTCTCGTTTAAAAAATTATTAATCAAATAAGATTAAATTTTAATCTCTCTTTCATTACTTTTCATTACCCTCAATCCAAACGCACCATTAGAAATTACACTTTATTTTAATTTTATTTGGTATTACCCTTTGACCGATTGATCCCTTTTGAAATACTGAAAATAAATAAAATATTTAATAAAAATTAACAATACTATATCTATGTGATGACCTATTGGAGAAATCAGAGAAGAGATGGCAATTAATGATAGTGTGGTAATACCCCCAGAAAAAAATAAATTTAAGGAATATGTACCATATTTAAAAAATTAAATTTAGTGAATATATTGAAAATATTAAACTTAACGAATATGTACCATATTGAATCATTAAATTTAAAATAAATAATTTATATAATATTTATATTTATATTTATTTTTTAATTATAAATTTTAAATTCAACTATTTGACATTGTGTATAGAATAAATCTCTATTAAATCCAAAAAAAATATAATACAGGACAAACGTACGAGAGGGAGATGATAGGGCGCATTGATGATTCACCGTACGTGTACTTTTTGAATACGCCGAGCCGCCCACGTTTTGTCTTCTTCTGCTGCATTGTAGTATTATTTTATTCTTTCTTCATACTATCGCTTGCTCAACATTACCCAAACATACAATTAACTAAAATTTAAACCATATCCCTATAAAATTATTATATTATAAATAATTTCTACTCAATTAACATCTGCATAATTTGATCGATATACAATTAATTATATCGAAATATTCAATTATAGAAAAAATGAGCAATGCAAAATCTAACAGCCGAGATAAAAAAACACTAATAAATTTAAGTGTTTTCTTTTATTTTGTACCGATATGATCAATAAATTAGATTAATATTTAGGCTTAACCTAGTATTTAAAATGTTACTAGCTAGCCTTAATTATTCAAGTTCACTTTGTGTCGATAACAATGAATTAGATATTAACTTTGTAACATTTCTTTCGAAATTTAATTCACTTAGATAGATTAAATAGGACATTATTTTTCGTAACCCACTTAATGCTCCCAGAACTTTTTTTATCGATCTTTGTTCGTCACGCTTATCATTTTCTCTATTTTTTTTCCATGCAATTGGACTTTTACCTTTTCTCAATATGAAAAATAAAAAACTGCGTCGAAAGGGACAGGAGTTCGACCCAACTTCTTTTGTTTTTTTTTTTCAATTTTTAGATATAAAGACAAATAAAAATTCAATGAATAAAAAAGTGAATTAATTGAGAACACGACAACAAGGGTTAACATGGAAAGACAAGCGAATAAGGGAGCATATAACACAGGAACTAATTATTAAACTTCTATTAATCACATTCGTGCGCATGAACTTTCAAACATTCCCACTTTTCAATTGTTTTGATGATTTCAAAGATTAGTTTTAAAAACGTCTTATTTTTCCAAATATGTAACCAACGATGCAACTAGTAACCATATAAAATATATGTTTCTCTATATATATTACTAAAGAAACCATGAATTATTTTTTGTCAATAACATATCTTCTTCTGAATAATTTTCCAAGAACAAATATCTTTTTATTTAAGTGAGTCGACAAAATAATAAATGTAAAAAAAATGATTTTAAGTATCGACTAGAAGAACAAAAAGTGTCTTAAGTATGAAGGACAATCATAAACAAAAACAATTAAAATTATTAACAACGTAAAATTAATTGCGCAATTCATATTTATACAATAAAATATATAAAATGAGGGGACCGACTAAATATGATATATAGTCATCACGAATTTTTTTTGTAAAATAAAAATATATAAAATTATGAAATATAATATAGAAAAAGCACAAAGAAAACCAGAAAAATATTATGAACAAAAGATAGTATTTTCATCTATAAATTTATTTAATTATATTGATAATATCTTGAAGCATAGAAAACTTATTTGTTCTGCAACCTCAGTAACACGTTTCCTTAGTTAAATACATGCGAATAGTTAAATACATTCTCGCATAGAAGGTATTGTTTCCTTGATAGTGAGCCTCAAAGCGTCAAGGGGGATCCCTCTCTCGGAGAGTTTGAGAGGCACTCCACTCTCCATCGAATTTTTTTTTAATCTAATTCTATTTCTAAGTCAGAATTCTAATATTTTTGTGAGGTGTCCTAATTTTTAGGACTACTAAATGAGTCTTATTTAAAAAAAAATTCTATTCTATTATGAGAGTGTATATATAAATTTTTTAGATTTAAAATAAGAGTTTGGCAGAGTTATTATAATCTTCTTTGTAAGTTTCTCATCAATTATATTTTTATCGGTATCTGACTAGCCTAATGGTATGTTTGGATTGAGGGTAATGGAGGATAATAGAGGGGAAGGTAATAATTAACCTTGTTTGGATAATATTTTTTTGGAGGGGAAAGTTAAAAATTAACCTCCTTCCCCCTCCTAACTAACTAAAAATTATTACCCCCAATTTGGGGTTGAATGAAGGGTAAAAAAAAATTACCTTTCATTCCCTTCCCTCTCATTAACTTCCCTTCCCCTCCCTTCCCTTCCCCTCTTATATCCAAACATACCCTAAGTAAAAATGAACATCGTAAATCTCGTATATTCTTTTATGTACAATCTTTTGATTCATTCGTCTGATATCCGCAATGAATTATATTAGTAACAAAAAAATTAATCATATAGGTCATGATTGGTATAAGAATAAGACTTATGAGAATTAGGAAAAATATTTCCTTTTTGTTCTTGCGAAAAAAATAGAGGTGAAATATTCTTCTAATGATATTCTAGTGGTGTGTTTGGATGACTTAATTGATATTGTAATAATTAAATTAGATAATATTCGATTGTAGTGAGAAAAAATAATTCTAATATTTTATTATATATTTTTAATTAAAAAATAGCAATTTATAAAAAAATATTAAATATAATTATAATTTATATTATTCTAATTATTGATTAAATAACGATAAAAACTATTAACACTAATCTAATTATATAAATTGACATATAATTAATTTTTGTCCTATTTATAATACAATATTATCAATAAAATAATTAAAAATTCATAGTAATTAACTGATACTTGCAAAGACTAGTTAACATTTGTCGCCATTTTACTTTTAATAATACTTTATAACCTGATAATTAATAAATACTTAATTATTATTAATATTTATGAAATTATATTTATTTATTGTTCATATATAACGTCACACTTTTATGCAAAATTAATAAGATGCTAAAAACTTAATTAATTGTAGTTAATCGTTTAATTAATCATATAAAATAATTTCATAAAGCAAATTAAAAAAATTGATGGTAAAATAATGATTGATTGAAATGAGAAAAATATAAGTTTAATATTTTATTATATAGTTTCATTAAATATAATTAGAGATTTATAAAATGATTAGGGTTTAAAAAATAATTCATTAATATATAATTCTAATTATTGAATTAAATAATGATAAAAACTATTGGCACTATTTCTAATTATAAAAATTAACATATAATTAGTCTTTCTTATATTTACAATAAAATTTAACTACTAAATAATTATGATATTATAGTAATTAAGAAATACCTGCAAAGACTAATTAATATTTTTCGTCGTTCTGTTTCTAATAATATATTATTACTAATAATTAATTAATTATTAATATTTATGAAAATTATATTTATTTATTATTCATCTATAATGTCTCATTTCACGAAAAATTTATAAAATGTTAAAAACTAAATTAATCATGTAATTATGAATATAAAATAATTAATAAAGTAAGTTCGGTGGCAAAAAAATGTTCTTGCCATTTTGGCAAGAACTTTTTGTTCTTGGATAAAGAATTAAAAATAGTAGTTTCATCAACCCCAAGGTCATTTTATAATATGATGAAATAGGGTTGTCTTAGGTGGTGTCGTTTGGATTAGAATTAAATGGAAGAATATGAAGTTATTCTTCAAAATTTGTCAAACACTCATAGAATTAGAAATAAATTGGTCAAACTTAATTTTTAAAATCATATTAAAAAATGTGAAATCACTACTTTTAATCCATTAAAATGGATTAGGGACCTGTTTGGCACGCCTCTAAAATAGCGTCTACAGTAGCGTATAGCGTGTTGACCAAGTTAATATACTATTTAAGGTGTTTGGCAAGCACAATTAGTAATAGCGACAAGCGATTGAAACTCAGCGTTTTGAGACGCTTGACATACCCTCGAAATATTTCAATATTAGTTAATATTTGTATGATACATTTATTATTTTATATTACATGATCACTTTATTATTTATTATTATTTATTAACTTATAAATTATTTGGTCAGTTATTTATTTTATTATTATTTATTAATATTAAAATAACAATGTGTTATTAAACTTATGACACATATATTAATGTAATTTATTATATTTGTACCTTTTTTAGTCATTTTACATTTATTAATTTGTTTAACGCTGCATTTGCCAAACACTTTTACTAAATTTAATAATTAATTTAATTATTTTATATAATTGAATATTTATTTAAGCTTATAGATTAATGGTGTACGCAAAATGACATACTATATAATATTATCAAAAAATTAATAAATTATGAATAATTATTAACTACTATATTCTTATAATTAATAATTAATTATATGTTATTATAAATGTAGTGAAATAAAATTTATATTTATTACTAAAAAATATGTGCATTAGTAAATATAATTAAAATTATTTTAACATCACTTATCTTTTTAAATATTATATTTTATTATTTTCGTATAATCTTGGAACATATTATCTAAATTTTAATCTCAATCCAAATGGTCTCTAAGAGTGTTTGGGTGTAAAAGTTGGAACAATGAAATTATTCTTGTGTTACTCCCATACCAATCATGCCCATACATTATTATGTTAGAATTGGAGGAAAGTTGGGAGTTGAGTGCAAAGTCATGTGGGAAGAGAGAAAATGAAAAAAATAATGTTCACTTGCAATGACCAAGAAAGACGATCCACATAGGAAATATATTTATTTATAAAAAGGGAAATATATTATATAAATATCAATCTCTCATTTGTGAACTAACAACCTAAGCCTTCAATGAGGCATATGACACCATCAATGCCCTCTTTACTACACTTACAACAAAGGTTAAAGAAAAACCATCCACCTTCTCCATCAATTGCCACAACATAGTGAAAGGAATGACCACCCCATATTGGGTTTGAAAGGGATGACTTCCCTCTCATCACGCCCTCCACCCACACCCCTCCGCCCATACAAAAGGAAGAAGAGGTAAAAAGGGGGGAAAACACATATTTGCAAAGATTGAGAAGGACATCTAGAAAGAAAACTTATATATACTACAAGAAAAATATTTAAATCACCAAAAGTAACTAGTCCCATTATTCAAAATGTGGGAAGAACCACCACTCACTTCATTCAAAAGGGCCAACCCCCTCCCCGTCCATCAAATTGTTACAACATAGTGAAGGGAACGACCACCCCACGTTGGGATGGAAGGGAACGATTCGTTCTCGTCACCCCATCCACCCGCACCCCCTACCAAAGGAAGAAGAGGGAAATGGGAAAAAATATTCATTTGCAAAGATTGAGAATGACTACCCATGAAGGAAACATATGTGTACTAAAAAAGAGAATATATAAACCACCAAAGGTTTGTTCAAACAAACACTTCAAACATTATGTACTATATTATCATATTCAATGTCATCAAAGTATAAGTAGTTTTGTAAAGAATCCATATATTGCTTGTTTTTACTGCACTAAGAAGACATATGCGTTCTCTACTCCACCCGGCAATTGAGAAGAGAAGGGCACTAGTCCACACTCACCACAATGAGTGATGAACCACAAAGGGTCAAACTCCCTCCCTGCCCCATCATCATCACAACACCACGAAGACGAAAGAAAAACTTATTGCATAAATGAGTTATATTGTCACTAATAATTACATTAGGTGTTGGAGATCTTGCATAGATGTTCTTTTGCAAAACTTGATTATATTATTGGCAGTAGGTATAGTAATGGCTTCTAGCCACTTGGAATAAAGACAATTATAGTGTACTCATTTTTTAATGATCTAGGAAAGACTCACATGAAATATGCCTCAAACATCAATGAAATAAAAAAAGGAATATTATTTAAAAGCATTTATTTTTGGGAGAGATGTTACCTGTCCTTTGATGTTAATAACAAGTCTTGCAGTATGCTTGTGGATCCTTAAATAAGGTTGGCCAATAGAGATCATATTCCTTGTTGTTTTCCTATTTGAATATGTTGGATATAATAGATGGAGACTAATCATCCAACCTTTACTGGTGCGGAGCCCCCGAAAATTTTTTTAGGGGTATATATATGTAATTTCTCTATTATGTGCGCAGTTGCCTTAGCTCCATCATATATATGTTATTTTTGGAGTGGTTATGTACTCTGTGATTTTGAACACAAAGTAGTGAAAGCCCTATGCGACGACCGTGGACATAGGAGATCCATCTCCAAACCACATAAATTATGTGTGTGTTTATCTATGTGAATCTTGATCTTTCTCTTTCTGTTCTTCATAATTTTCCAACAATTGGTAATAGAGCCACGGTGTTAGTGGACGGTGGGAGTGATGACGAAGATGATGGAAAGGTTAAAATTGAGAAGTTCGATGGTAAAGATTTCGTCTTCTAAAAATAAGTCAGATACCATGAGCGATGCAGATTGGGCACTATTGGATCGATAGACTTTGAGCGTTGTTAGATTGACGTTGGCTCGTAACGTGTCTTTCAACATCGTAAATGAAAAAAATCATGATGGATTTTATGAAGGCATTATTAAACATGTATGAGAATCATCTGCATTAAATAAGGTTTGCTTGATGTGAAGATCGCTCAATCTAAAGATGTCTTAAGGGGCTTCTGTCGTAGATCACATCAACGAATTCAATATTATCATAACACAATTGAGTTTGGTGAGTATTATCTTTGATTATGAAGTTGAAGCTTTGATTTTATTGTGCTCATTACTAGAAAGTTGGAGTGCCATCGTGACAGCACTTACTAGTTATTTCAAATCCACCAAATTAAAACTCGATGATATTCAAGATTTAATTTTGAGTGAGGATATTCGCAGAAGAAAATCTGGAAAAAATTCTGGTGCAGATTTGAGTGCAGAAAGTAGAGGAAGAATACAATACCAATGGCATAATCAAAGCAGATCAAAATCTAGACGACAAATTCAATCAAAGCATGACAAAAAATCTGGTGAATTTGCATGCTGAAATTGTAGAAAGAAAGGACATCTATAGAGAAATTGCATACACCAAAGAAGAAATCAAATATTGAGGAGTCAGCCAATGTTGCAATAAAAGAAATCTCAGATACTTTAATTTTGAGTGTTGAAATCCAGCAGAATCATGGATTCTGGACTCTGGAGTTTCATTTTAATCTACCTCTGATGCGAAAAATCACACGTGTAAAAATACTCGGCAAGTGTACCGATCACTCAAGTAATAAAGAGTGAATACTGAGTTGTCGATCTCATAGAAACTAATGAAATTAAAATCCAAAATCTTATCTAAGAACTTGAAAAGGGAAGTTTTAAAATTTTGTTTTGAGAAGATAAGAAAAGAAAAAGATAAAAGATAAGATTAAAGTTTTCCAAAAGTTCAAAAGGTAGATTTATTATGTTGGTTGGGGATAGAAATATGTTTCACCACTGTTATGTTTTGGATATAATCAATTAAAATATCTGAATATTAGATAGCAGAAAGATTGATATAGGACTCCTTTCGGATGACCTAACTATTTTAATCATAATTCAAATCAAGAATATGTAAACACATTAATCCCAAATCAATTAAGTTAAAACGTGATAAAATCAAATCCTAAATTGCTAGGCCTCTCTCGAGTGAATAGCAACCAAAAATCTATGAATTCTGTAATCAGATAGACATAAATCCTCGCATCCGAAAAAGTAAGCGCATGAAAATGGCCGAACAAAAGTGTGCAGAAAATGGCCCGCGTTGCGTCCAAAACGGACCGCGTCCTGGCCGGTGAAAACGCGGCTCTTTAGATGATGAGAGAGAACACAGTCGAGTCGGCTACGATCGCAACCACGTTCTTCTAAAAAATGAATAAAATATTTAGAGAAAACAAGCAAACGGACGGTGACACACAGACGAAAAATGCACCGTGTTAGGCCAACACAGTCTATTTTCTTCTCGGCCGAAAACAAATATCTTGAGTATAAAAATCTAGAAGAAAATCATGCATGAATATTTGAGAGTAAAAACACTAACAATATATCGCTATTAATATTAATAAATTACTTGGTAGACATAATAATTATTCAGATGTAAGTTCATCCAATAATGCAGAGTAAATCAATCCAAAAGACTAACATGGTTAACAGGGTTTTTCCTTAACCAATCAACTAAAATAAAGAAAAGGGAACTACAACTAACAGATTCTACAGGACTGCAGAAGGCTTGAATCTTCAAATCAGGGATATCCCTTCTAGGTTACAAAAGGTCCTATTTATAGGAAAAAGTTGATATGAGGGCCCTAGATCCGATGGTTAAAATCAAAAGTTTGTGTCTTGCACGTCAAGTTGTAATCAGGAGTCGTCCGTTCCGCCGAACCACCTTTTGATGCGACAACATGACCCGCGTTGAGTGCAAAATGACCCGAGTTGAGCTGACAGAAGTTTGATTCGTACACGATTTGGAACGCAGACGATTTTGACGTCATCAAGGACATGTGGCATCTTCTGATTGAGCGAAGCCACCATTTTGATGTGGAACACATGCGAGGTTTTAAGCTGTCGTGGCTTGAAGACATCCTGTTTTGGCTAGCACGGTCCGTGTTGAGAGCGGAAATTGTAGTGAACGATGGAAACGACCCGTTTTGGCTAACGTGGCCGTGTTGATGTTGAATCCTTGGAAGTCTCGAAATATTTGATCTTCTATTTGAATTCTTTGTAGTTTTGTGATCCTTTTGCCTGAAAATTAATCAACAGAGAACATATGGGCAGTTTCTGACTCACAAATAAAATATAATAAATAAAAATGAAAATCATGAATAAACCTATACTAATTATGCCAAAAAATAATATGATATGGATGTGTGCGACATGTATATTTATGCTCGCATCAAACATCCCCAAGCTTGAACACTTGTTTGTCCTCAAGCAAAAACTTAATGACAAAGCTCAAGAAAAATCCATCATGGCTTTCCTCTCATCAACCACTACTTTCCTCTTATTGTGCTTTTAAAAGATNTCCCCAAGCTTGAACACTTGTTTGTCCTCAAGCAAAAACTTAATGACAAAGCTCAAGAAAAATCCATCATGGCTTTCCTCTCATCAACCACTACTTTCCTCTTATTGTGCTTTTAAAAGATTATCACAAGAGTATCTAACCTCTTTCCAAAAGGTCCCAGCTTTGTAATAATTATAAACTCAAACATATTTAAACATTGCAAATCTAGCTCCAAAAAGAAAAAAATAGTCAATCATATAGCTGCATTAATGTTGAAAATACAAGTAAGAGTTGAACTATTGTTGGAATTATTCTAAGTTCTAGTCTGCAATTAGGGTACACAAGGTTGTCCATGTAACAGACTTTCAACTGATGACTCCCAGACCAGATGGCCTTAGGGCAACAGGTGTTTAGAGTACCGTTCGAGTTTAATTGCCCGAACAAACACTGGTTCTAAGATAAGATTTCAAACTAAATTATGATTTGAATACTCCAGTGCTTCTCTATATTCCACAAGGTAATCCATGTAATGGGCTTTCAATCGTCAGATTCCAAGCCAAAAGGTCTTAAGTTGCCAGGCAAGAGTCCCCTACGGATATAATAACCCGGATACACCAAGGTTCAAGATAACACTTTTGCACCTCCTCAACAATTGTTTTGCAAACATATTTTTCAAATTTTTACAATTTTTTTCAATTTTACTATCTTTATACTTATTCAAAATAAGCTCAACAATTACTTAATATGTTCAATAAAAATGCTGATATAATCAGGACATAATAAAAGCCAGCTACACAAGTAATGTCAAGGGATAATCAATAAAAACAACAATAATTAGATTTCATAAAATAGAAAGGTGTCTTAAGTCAATACTTGAAGTTAATAAGTGTTAGTAAGTTAGTTTGACACGAGATAATACAAATTTTTCTGATAATTTTTCTGATAGCATGCAATACAAAATGCATTACATAAGCAAACATGCAACAAATGCGGAAACAAAAAATGCATGACAGATGCAACATCTCCAAGCTTTGAATCAAACACTATCCTCAGTGTTGAGAAGATTTGAGGAATGCAAACAAAATGCAAACTCACAAAAGTAGAAGAAAGATGAGAAACAACCTAAATGCATCACTGTGGTGGCGGTGGAGGCCAAGGTAGTCCCATCCCGAAGTGACCCTGGCTGATGTGGTAATCTTGCTGGAGCCGCATCATCCTCTCCAGCTGGACCATACGCTCTCTGTCCTCCTTTGCTCGGCAACACTCCTCTCTCATAAAATCCCACATCTGATCGAGCTGGTGCCAATGATCATCAAGAGAACGATCCACATAATCTCAGCGGCTCATGTTTGCCTGGTGATACTCCGCCTAGTCTGCTCGAATCCTCTCCAAGGTTCTCTACAGAGCGGCAAAGTCGAATGCGCCTGAAGAAGTAGAAGAGCCATACTACGTCACATAAGCAAAGCTGATAGGTACGACCTGCTCTGGTGGCTCTAAAGGCGGAGCAGTCTCCTCGGGCATATGGTAATGTGGCTCGCTGTATGCAGGGTCCTCTTGATAGTCATGCCGAGAATATGAAGGACCCTGCTGATAATCATGTCTCGCATATGAGGGACACTCTTGGTAATCATGTCTTGCTTATGAGGGACTCTCCATCGGCTGGGTAGGCTGTGCTGGCTCCTCAGTCTCATCCCCAGTAGTTAGAGGAGGAAAGTAAAGTCAGTTAGCACGATCCCGAACTGTGATTCGTGCCCTATTGCTTCAAACAATCTTCTCCTTGCGGCCCCTGAAGATGAAGTATGACTCATCCTGAATCATCATAATAAGCTTCATATGAATTATCTTCATGCGATCGATCTGGGATGGTGCAAGAGGTAGCAAGGGTGCAAGATGAAGCCGGCAGCGCTCTGCGATAGCTATGATTAGGCCGCCGATGACTATGGTGCGCCTTAGTCTTCTTCGCGCATTTATGCAAGTTGAAGGCTAAGAAGGCACCAACATTGATCTGTCTCCCCTCCAGCATTGCCTACATGAGAAACAACCCGATCTCCTTAACAGCCCCTCGATGTCATCTCGACCACATATAGTGCTGGAAAGGATCCTGTGGACATATCGCAGGACTGGGTTCTGGATCCTGCTCGCCTTGATGCGCGCCAGCTATAGATGGTCCTCTCTTGTAATGGCCCTCCAAAAATTAGAGGGGCTGAAATCATTATTATCAGGATTATGGTCGAGCTCAGGGAATCCAAAAACTGCATTGATTTCCATGAGGGTGAGTTCAAAATCCACATTGTATATCCAGAAGGAGACAATGGGCACCTCCTGTCTGGACCTCTCTCTATGTGGGGTCAGTCTGTCGATATGATGTGCCTTGAAAGAACTCAAGAATTCATAAGTCAGCTTCACATAAGTCGACCATTGCTTTAGTAAAAACTCGCCCATGCCGACCCGTGATAGCAATTCTGCAAGTGTACAGAATCCTATGTAGTAATAAAAGATATCGATCCCACGAGGAAGCGACCAAGTACTAGAATTATAGTTTCAAGTTGTTATCGAGACGATTAGGATTAGGAGAGAAAATACTAAACTATCAAGTATACTAAAGAAATTGAGAATGAAAGAAGTAAACAACTAAATGTTAAGATGAGAGTAGATATAGGAGAGAAATGTTCTAGGGTTTCGAATCCATTTAGGTAATCATGCAAAGGAGATAGTGATATAACATGTATTA
>LTAE01008684.1:0-12518 GCA_001647135.1 Pontederia paniculata | reverse complement strand
TATATATATATATATATATATATATATATGGGTTTAATGGGGTTGTAAATCACAACTTGACTATACATGTAAGTCACGTGATCCGACGATCCATATTAAATCTTATTTGTATAGGTGGTTAATAGTCTTTTTACTATTTAAGGAAATAAATTTTTATTATTTTTTTTAATCATCATCAGAGAAATAAATCTTTATCCTTTTAATATAAATCGTCAGATCACGTGACTTATATGTATAAGTCAAGTTGTGATTTACACCCCATTAAATCCTATGTTAAAATGCACATAGTAACGACATTTTTTGTCGATTGATAGTAACTTTGATATTCAACAAATATAAAGTGAAATATAAGGGACACTAATCAATGACAAAAGAAAATCAAAATGATTAGAACGTGACCTTTCAATTTCTTATGCATTTGCTTGTTAGCACTGTAATTAGCTTGTGTTCTTAAAATATTTTGACATTGTACAGTAATGGACGTTAAAAAATAAAAAGGAAAATGAGTGTATAAATTTATCTTTATAAATTCGTATAAACACACAAATATAAAAGTAATTTTAGATATTAAAAAAAGAGATTCACGGTCAAATTTATCTTTATAAATTCGTATAAACACACAAATTTATAAGTAATTTTAGATATTTCTGGAGTTACTGTTTATGTATAATAATTGTTTTAAACTAAAATTACTAAGCATATTTACACGAGTTTACATAAAACTAAGTTACGCATATACCTAAAAAGGAAATTTCTAATAGTTAGACATATCAACATTATCTAATACAAATTTATCATTTATTAAATTATCAATAATATACATTATCTTATACAATATATATAATCCAATCGATAATTCATATTATCATGTTTATTTATAAAAAAAATACTATGCAATATATAATTTCACCAAAATATCCGTTCCAAATATCATTAAGTTAAAAATTTTATTTGTTAAATTGAAACTTATCAATTAAAATCATAAATTCACAAATTAATGTATTAAGTAATTAATACCCTTCAAATAAAATAATATAAAATAATGTTTATAATTCATATAAATAATTATGCTTAATAAAGAATGTTGTTTTAATTAATAATGCTAATAATTAATCATTAATGATATATTTTTATTCATAATGCGATGATAGTAATAAAATATTGTATTATATAAATATTTATTTAAATAATATTTATTATTTTCATTAATTTATTATTATTATTATTAGTTGTGTTGTTATTATTATATAATATATTTTTATTATGTTATATTTTATTTATGAAAGAATTAGAAAGACGAATATAAAAATTAAATATAAATAAAATATTATTTGAGTGGTAATATGAATATACATCTCTCTTTAAATAATATAAATTATTACTTCATAAGCAATCTATATTATTTGATAATTTAAATTATCTATTAATTCTAAACCGATTAATTTAGTGATCTCAAATAATTTTATTCATATTATTAATAATTTACAAAGATTATCAATAAGAAAATACTTTCTTAAATCATTCCAAGAGAATTAAATGATATAAATAATCATAAAGAAAAATTATGCAATCGAACATAAAAATAAAGTCCATATAAGATTAAGTATAAACTGTACTAGAAAACACCATATAATTCTTGATAGCAGAAACCTCGTGTTCATAAATTACTTTATCTTCGTGATTAAAAATTCTTGAACTTTTTGATATTTTTTTGAGACCGTAGACTTTTTATCTTTCAAATAACTATCTTATAAGTTAGGTGTTACTAGAGGACAATTGATTTTTACAATAATTAAAAAGATTCCATGAAGGTGCTAGATATGACTATGTTATCTGTTAAATTTACAATGGATACAAAATTAGGAGAAATAAAATGTAATATTTATTATAAATTTAATTTTATGGATAAAAATATTAATATATGGTGTTACCAAACCAAACTAATTTTTTTATTTTTTTAATTAAAATATGAAGCGAAAAAGAAAAAAAAAGAGAAGATAAACAATAAGATTGCATAATTGAGCGGGTAGTACTGGGCCCATTTACGGCCTGATTAAATCAGGCCCAACTTTAATCATCCACTGTCCGATCGCTTTGATGGCGATTTGGAAGGCCGACGTCTTTCTCATTTCCCTTCGGTCTTCCATCAATTTCGATCGAACTCGTTGAATCCCCAAAAAGGAAACCCTAGATTTCTTCTTCCAACCCTCTTGACATCAAACGCCACCAGGTACTGATGTCCTATTTCTCGTACTCCCCCTTGTGAATTTGATGTTTTCCATATCTCCTAATCTCGAGATGCTACAAACCTTTGTGTTCCCGGGATTCAAATTTTTATGCGTTTGTTTGTAATGCGATGTTTATATGATTAAAATTTGTGATACGGTCGTTTTGTTAAGGTGTACTGATCCATGGAGTCCGGAGGGCGAGCGTCTTCCCCTGATGAATCTGATACGAGGACGGCGTCGTTTCGCAAGCCATCCAACGACGCGGTTAACAGGAGGTATCGCCGCCATTCGCCCGGCGGTCGTGGATCGGACTCGTCTCCTTCTCATGGTTCGCAACTTGGTTCCTGTCACTTTTTTTTAAACCAAATTTTACATTTGCTTTGTTTATCAA
This sequence comes from Pontederia paniculata, assembly GCA_001647135.1. Classification (NCBI taxonomy): domain Eukaryota; kingdom Viridiplantae; phylum Streptophyta; class Magnoliopsida; order Commelinales; family Pontederiaceae; genus Pontederia; species Pontederia paniculata. The sequence goes on along the minus strand of LTAE01008684.1, from coordinate 9,899 downwards.
ATGTTATGCGTCATATCAGTGGCAATATCCAAATTTATATCAGTGTGCCGCCTGGTCAGAGTATAGCAACACTTGGAATGTGCAAATTGCATCAAGTTGAACCTACTGTATTTTTGTAAATTCAAAGCTGGGAGCAGATACGGTTTGTGTAAGTCAACGAAGAAAACCAAAAGTTGAATCAAACAAGTTTGACTTTTGTAAATCTCTGGTGCTTCCTAATCATGCTCAGGGATATAAAAAGTGAAACATTAGGTTTGATCCTGGTTTTCTTTAAAAGAATCCAAAACAACTGCATTAAGATTGAATGCCAGTGCACGAGTAAAAACTCCTGTTGTTTAGAAAACAAAATAGCTGATCTCATGCTGTTCCAGAGTAAGTTATGTCTCTTGTCAGAAGTTTAGACAATTCAACTTACAATCTCATGGTCTATATAGTTTCTTCAAGGTTTGTAAATGGCCATCAACGTCATTGTCTTTCGACCTTGTGTTTTGTACTCGCTAATCATGATAAACATGTTGAAATGGTGTTTCTTTGCATTCAAACGCTGTAATAAGAAATTTAAATCTTCCATGTCTATTGAGTTACCAGTTTCTGATATGAAATATATTGTCTCTTTGTGACTTATAGGTAGTCCTAAGCTTGAGAGGAGCCACAGTCCACGCGTGTCCAAGGAAATTCACTCAAAGTTAACTGATGGTCAGCATGGAAGAGATGCTGAAGGACAATTTGATCGTCATTCTAGCAGAGGTCATGATTCTCACAGATCTACAGAGAGTCAATCACATAGAACTTCCTTCGACTTTCGGAGGCATGATGATCGTGGAAGGCACCATAGGCATACTGATGAGGATGAGAGATATCAGAGGTCTTCTAAGTTAGGTCATGAATCAAGGAATAGTAATCGTTTCGAGTACTCTAAAAATGACCGAATGTCGGATAGATCTAGAGATAACTGGCGAACAGGTTCCTCTAGGAGTGAAAATGTTGAGACTCGAAGAAGAAATTATGGAAGAGAAAATTTCTCTAAAGACAAAATTGATGAGCGAGGTAAACAAGCAAACTCAAATCGGGGTGCTGACAAGTCCAGTGAGAAGGACTATCACAGAGATAGAGAGTATTATGTTAACAGAAAGGATCATCACAGTAGCTCTGGTAGCTATGGGAATGATTGTCGAGATGAGGAAACATTTGCATATCACAAAGATCCCTCTCGAGGTGGAGAGGGTGGTACTCATCATGTGAAAGAAACTGATGTTAGTAACAATAAGGATTACCTTGGTCAGGAGGATCAGATACAAAAGAGAAAACGCTATGAATGGGAAAGCGGTAGGAGCAAGGATAAATATACTACAGAACGAGAAGAAGAAAAGTATACTGAGAAAAAAAGCTTATTTGATTATCGGGAGAGTGATGAAAAGAAGGAAAATGTGGATAGGATTTCTAATTGGTCTGATCAGCCAGACCCTTCCTCTACAAGACTTAAATATGGTGAGTTAGCAATCATCTAGTAGTTTGCCATGAACTACTATTTTGTCTTTCCCTCTGATATCATCTTCAAATGATTGAAACAATATTCTTTTGTTCTTGCCACCTAGCTTCAGGAACTCAGGTGGATGAGAAGCCATCTTCTGGTTTCCTACAGACTAAGGAGGTAGAAGAGAAAGGGAATACTAAAGCCATGAGCTCGACCAACAATGACACTGAAGGTGCTATTAGTGTTGACGCAGCAAGGGTTGCTGCACTGAGGGCTGCTGAATTAGGTATGTTAAGGTTTTATCATCTTTCAGAGTTTGTTAGTACTTCCTGGTTAAGTGATCCTTATGAATTCTTTTTTACTTCACTAATTACTTCCAGATTAGGCTAGAGGGGAAGGGTGCCTTCTTGAGCGTCTGATGATCTGACCCAACAATTTATAGTTCTATTATATATAACAAGATATATAATGTTATCAGTTAAATAACGGTTTATTATTATTCATACGAATAATATGCTTATAAAATATTACCATTGTTTATGAATTTATACTAGTTATTTATCAAATCCAAAATTATATTCTGATGTTGATAGAATTTAGCATCACTTCCCTCAAAAGAGTTTGTGAAGTATAATAGTTAATCTATATGAAACTTAAGAGCAAAGGATGTATGCAATGATTTTGTTCATACAAAGATGTATTATCTGTATAGTGGTGACCATTCATCATGATATTTAATTTCAAGAATTACTAGCAATTTACTGCTTTATGTCTAGTATTTAACTAACTCTTTAGCAATTTTGTTAAGAATATATAGACATTATGAGAGGAGGTATAATGTTTTTTTTGAGAGGCTAGGTGATAGAGACTTGAATCCACTTTGAGGAAAATATGCTTATAGAAAATATTATAAATCAAGTCTAGGTTCCAAAGGAACCATACAAGAGTATTTATAGGGTCCTAATACCCCATGACTTGGAAACCTAATATAAGGAAAACTAATTAAAAGGAAATTCAACACAAGGAAACCCCTAAAGGGCTCATAATTAAACTAAATAGACTAAAGGGCAAAAGGCCCATAACTAAAGAATAACGACTAGGGCATAAGTCCCCTAATATTATTTCTGTTCTACATCACTAGGGGTACAGTTTTAATTTATTTGCACATGTCTCTTTTAACATAGCTGGATGGCTACCCATCTTTTTTCACTCTAAAAAAAATTGGTATATTAATTAAATAAAATATTATTTTTTTTGAGGAGAAAGAGGATGATTAACCAAGTTTTTTAATCATCCCACATCCATTAAATTTAGAATGACATCTTACAAGATAGGAACTTTTTTTTGACATCTTACAAGATAGGAACTTGAGCATGAAAGAGATATAAAAATATATGTAGTATTTTTTACAGGAGATACAAAAAGAATAAAAACTCAGCCCATAGTTTTCCATTCAGTGGCCAGCCTGCGAGCATATGAAATTATGTTCTCAACATAGCAGCATCCTCCATTAAATAGTGTAATATTTCGTTGAAGCCAAATTACCCATAAGATAGCACAAACCATGGCGTGCTGTCTTGGATTATATGTAACAGTGTCCATCAATCCACCCCTTCGAAAGAAGATCCAGAATTCCATTTCAGAGTTGTTGCATATCCAGCCAGTGTGTGCGTGATTTCTACTTCCTTAGCCTCGTGATATCCATAAAATAGATGTGCAGTATCCTTGGTCATAGTCTCGCATAAGACACACTCGACTAGGCTACCAGGGAACCATCTTGCACAGTAAGCTCGAGTAAGAATCCTCTTGCGTCACAGGAGCCAGATGAAGATTTTGATCTTTAGGGGGATACGCATCCGTCAATAAGCCTGCAGTCCAGCAAAAAAAACTACATCCAAAGACTGAATTAATAGTTCCATCACCAAGGTGTAAGGAGACATTGAGTATTTTAAAAAGATTTTTATTCATTTCTATAGGAACTTTTTTAAAAATTAAGTTGTTAAATATTGCTTTCACTTTTCTGAATAACACAATCGGCTTATCATTGCTTCCTTTTATTTTGTGGTCAATTCTCCGCCTTCTAAGACCATGATCTTCATCATTTTTTCATTTGTTCTTTGCCTGCTAAGACCATGTTCTGCATTGTTGTTTTATGTTGTTAATCATTCTGATTATGGTGCAACGTCACCATAATTTTATCTTCTTTTATCTTTGTGTCCATTTCTTTTCATTCGTCTTCCAATTTGATTACTAGAGTCCCCTCCGTATTTTTTTTGGGGTAATACACGGGGCCGAGGCCCTACAGAAATTACGCGGTGATAGCTCCCGCCTCCAACTTGATCAACCTAGAGAGTTCTGGTGGACAACTTGGGATTTTGCTTAGTCTATTGGGACCGAGAAGGGCACGTTTAGCAAGCCAATCAGCACATCCGTTGTATTCTCGTTGCACAGCTTGAATTTTAATTTCCCATTGTTGATTTAGCATGATGATTATCTCATCTACCAAGTTCTTGTGCCAACCTTGTGTGGAATGTAGTTGCTGCAATTGTACTAAGGCTTCGAGCGAGTCTATTTCCAAGACGCACCTCTTGATGTTTTGCTCCCAGGCTACTTGCAGACCCATCTTGATACCCCATAATTCAGCTATCCATTGTTGATTTAGCATGATGATTATCTCATCTACCAAGTTCTTGTGCCAACCTTGTGTGGAATGTAGTTGCTGCAATTGTACTAAGGCTTCGAGCGAGTCTATTTCCAAGACGCACCTCTTGATGCCTTGCTCCCAGGCTACTTGCAGACCCATCTTGATACCCCATAATTCAGCTATTAGAGGATTAGCAATACCGATATGATATATAAATCCCATGATCCAGTTTCCTTGTGCATCTCGGATTACTCCTCCTGCTGCGGCAGGTCCCGGGTTTCCTAATACTGAACCATCAGTGTTTAGCTTGTGCCATCCAATTGGTGGTTTCTCCCAACCGTCTGTGTTCATTTCTATCACATTTTGAAGGGACTGCTCTAGTTTCCAAACAGAAGATGAGAGAGCACTTTGCTGAAGGATAAGGTTTGCTCCATGTTCAGGCCACTTGAAGTTATTGTCAAAGAGAAGATTGCACCTCCATTTCCAGATAAACCAACATCCCATGCCAAAAATAATATTCCAGCTTCCTTCCCTTTGTTGCTCCAGGTTCTTTGAGAGCCAGCTATATGTATTGCTTCCAAAGAATAATTGTCTTTCCCTGATAGGGAGTAGTTGCTGCCATATAGCTTTAGAGTCTGGGCAGTCTCTAAGGGCATGCAGTAAATGTTCATTAGCTCGTTTACATCTCGTACATATTGATGAGCTTGTTATACCACGTCGGCATCTGAAAATATTTGTCGGTAGACTATTATGTGCGCAGAGCCATAGGAAAGCCTTGGCTCGGTGTTGACCTTTCCATTTCCATATATTTGTCCATAACTTATCTATGTTTGCAATAACTCCATGATTTAGCATTTCATATGCAGATTTGATCGTAAAATCACCAGTTGTTGAGGATTTCCATATAACCTTATCATTTTGTCTCTCATTGCTTGGCGGACGTAGAGCTGCAATGCGAAGTGTGATACTTGGTGGGAGTATGCTATGCAACAAATTCCAATTCCAATCTTGGCTGGTGGTTAGTATGTCTGCTATGACACTTTCTGCTGGTGGCACTGATGTATTTGTAGCATGAGATGGGAGGATAGAGGTTAAAGGTCCCATGTCTAATATCCAATTATCCTCCCAGAACCGTATTCTTTGTCCATTACCAATACTCCACCCTATTCCTTCCTTTGCCTTTGGCCAGATATCACATAAGTTATTCCACAAGTTAGATGCTCCTTTCTTCCATATGAATTCTGGAATGAAACTATCTGGGATATCATATTTGTATCTAAGTGCCTGAGCCCATAGTTGTTCTCTCTTGTCAATAAGACCCCAGCAAATTTTTGCAAGGTAAGCATCATTCAATTTGCGTAGGTCAGTGATGCCTAAGCCTCCTTTGTTTTGTGGAAGCGTGATGGTACTCCATTTAACTAGATGCATTTTTCTCTTCCTATCAGTTTGTCCCCATATAAATCCTCTGCAGAGTTTCTCCACTCCATCTGTGATACTACATGGCAATTTTGTGGACTGCATTGTGTAGCAAGGTAGTGAGAGAGCAGTTGATTTCACTAGAGTGATCCTCCCAGCTAGTGATAGAGTTGATGCTGCCCAACCTTCTAGTCTTTCTTTGACTTGCTCAATTATCCTGTAGTATGTTTCTTTAGTAGTTCTTCCATGTATTATAGGAACTCCTAAGTATCGGCCAAGATCATTAGTGATGCTCATACCTGTGAGTTGCTTAATTTCCTCTTTGATTGCTTGCGGAACTTTTTTGGAGAAAAATATGGCAGATTTTTCCACATTGATACGCTCCCCAGAGGCCATGCAAAAGGTATTTAGTGTTTCTTTGATGATTGCAGCTTGATTAACAGAGGCTACTGCAAACAATAGGAGGTCATCTGCAAATAGCAAATGTGAGATAGCAGGCCCTCTTCTTCCAAGTTTTATCGGTCTCCACAACTTTCCATTTACCTTGTCCTGGATTAAATGACTTAGTCTTTCCACACATAACACAAACAAATAAGGGGAGAGAGGACAACCTTGGCGAATTCCCCTTTCCATAGGAAAAGGCTCCGTGAGGTCACCATTCCACAACACTCGTAGAGATGCTGACGTGACGCAACTCATGATCGCTTGTGTCAATTTCTGTGGCAGCTTGATGGCTTGTAGTGTATCCTCTATAAAAGACCATGACAAACAGTCAAACGCCTTTTGGAGATCGATTTTTATTGCCATGTAACCTTCTTTCCTGGATGACTTCCTCATTGTATGAAGGATTTCTTGAGCCAATATGATATTATCCTGGATGCGCCTGCCCGGTACAAAGCCAGCTTGGTTAGGAGCGATCAATGATGGCATGCATTCTTTGAGCCTGTTGGCTATTACTTTTGTGATGATCTTGTAGTTAGTGTTGCACAAACTTATGGGTCTGAATTGACTAATGTTTTCTGGTGATGGCACCTTAGGAATTAAAACTAGAAGCGCCTGATTGAGTGAATCCATTGGTAAATTGCCAATTAGTGCTTCTTTGACCATGCAAACTACTTGATCCTTTAATATATGCCAGTGCTTTTGGAAGAAAATAGAGTGGAAACCGTCCGGCCCAGGAGCCTTGTAAGGTTTCATGCTCTTAACAACTTTCCATACTTCCTCGTTTGTAGCTTCTGCGTCCAAAGTATTCAACCTGTCCTCTTCAATGTCTGGGAATGTTGTAGTTGATAATAATCTCAGTTGGCTTATATGTGCCTCAGGTTTCTTGTAAAAATTGAGAAAGTGTTCTCGGGCATGATGTTTGAGCTTCTCCCTGTCAAAGTTCCATTCACCATTCTGGAGTTTTAGACCTTCCACCTTAATGCTTCTCCTCTTCATAACAGCTTTGGTGTGAAAGAATTTTGTATTTCGATCACCAAATCTTAGCCTGTCTACTCTTGCCTTTTGAAACCAAAAGATTTCCTCTTGAGTAAGAACCTGCTCAAGTTCTGTACTTAGTTGTTGTTGAAGGTCATATAGGAAGGGATTTGGTGATGTCTCCATAGCTTTTTGTATACCTCCTATTCTTGCCATAAGTCGATTTTTCCTGTTTAGAATGTTTCCAAAAACTTCTTTGTTCCACTTCATGATCCTGTTTTTAAAATTGTCTAAGCTTTGATGAATTGGGAGGGCTGCATTCCAGTTGTTATGCATAAAACTTCTGAATTCAGGATGTGTTAGCCATGCTGCTTGGAAACGGAATGGTCGAGGGGATGCATTGCTTTTTCCTTCACCTTGAAAATTCACTAATATGGGGTTATGGTCCGATTTTGTTTTTGGCAAAACTCGAACAACTGCATCTGGGAATAAGACTCTCCATTCGGCATTTGCAATTGCTCGATCAAGCCTCTTAAAGACTCTATTATAGTGACCCACTTGAGAGCCCTGCCAAGTGTACCATGGTCCTGTACTTCCTAAATCAATAAGTCTGCAATCATCCAAATTTTGCTTGAACCTGTAACCATCTGCAAACACATACTCTGCTCCACCCATTTTTTCGTTTTCTGCTAGTATGTCATTAAAATCTCCAGCAGCAAGCCAAGTTCCTTGGTTGTTAGTGGCAAAACTTCTCATATCCTGCCATAGTCTTCGACGTATTGGCTCATTGGGATGTCCGTAAATTAAAGATATCCATGACATTTGTTGTCTTCCCCATTTTGCTCGAAGAGTAATATTCTGTTCTCCTAGTGATATATTATCCACTTGAACTTGTTGTGACTTCCAAAGACACCAAATACCTCCAGAGAATCCGGTTGCATCAATTTTGACATGATCAAAATCCCTGAAACTTTGGAGTACCTTATCAGCTTTGTTGCCACTGATTCTTGGCTCGAGAATTGCTACCATGTCCACTGGGTAAATCCTAAGATACTCCCTTAAAGACCTTTTAAACCGAGGGCTTCCCGCACCTCGACAATTCCATACAATAAGCCGCATTATTAATAATTAATGAAATTATTTTGATCCAAGCTTTGGTACCTTGATTTAAACCTTCAAGAGAGTAAATCAGCAGCATCTTGGTTTGACACTACCGGATACTCTTCTACGTCCATACTGCATGATGTGCCTCCTGTTGTGCCCTCCTTTAGCTTGTCTTGTGCCTGATGAGTTGGGGACCACGTGCTCTGGAGGGTTGTTGCGATGTTCTTTCCAACTGGCTCACCTACCTTGTTGGATTCCTCATTGTTGCTGGGGGCCGTGCTAACCAGTTGTGAGTTCACCGTGCCAGCGCTCAAGGCTACAGACTGCATTAACTGCTTAGAAAAAGAATTTGTACTAGTAGACATGTCAAACGTTGCTCCTTCTCCTATCTGCATTAATTGTGGTGTACCCGATCTTGTACCTTTCTCCTCTTTATGTGCACCTTGGAAGCTGCTACCCTGAGTATAAGGGCTGGAAAGAGACAAGTCCCCAGGCTGCATAATTTTTGGCGTTGGGTGGAATTTCCTTTCCTGGCTATGAGAGTTGGTGCCTTTCCCAGCTGGTGCTTTGCCTTTCCATGCTCCATTTGAAACCTTCTTTTTGCACACACTTTCCCATGCATCACATTGTGACTTGTGAGGCGTGTTGGGTGATGTGCCCTCCTCCTCGTTTGGGGATGTCATCTTCTCCGGCAGGTTGCCGGCGTTGCATCTCATCACTCCGTTAGGGCCAGAGCACATCTCCTTGCCGTGACCAAAGCATCCGCATTTGAAGCAGATCAAACCTAAGCCTTCGTATTCTACCTTGTAGATGTTGTTCATAACCTGAAATTCTCTCTTTAGGGGCTTGCTGGCATCTACCTCCACGCATATGCGAGCATAATGACCTCTAATACCCCTTGTGGAGAGATGGTCTGCGGTTACAAACTTGCCCAAACTTGATCCAATCCTTTGCAGGAGTTTTCCATTATGAAATTCCATTGGTAAGTTTATTATCTTGACCCATGTGGTCGCCTTTTCTATAGTTGCTTCTTGGGGGTTGAAATAAGGAGTCCATTCTCGAATGGAGATATAGTGCTTCATGTATGTCCATGGGCCGCCGGTTAGCGCCCATTCCCTATCCTCAGCATCATCAAACTTGATGACGAAGAAATCATTGGCAAGATCGGTAACTTGGATCTTACTCTTGATTCCCCACATTTTTTGTAGCCTCTGTCGGAGTGATGCGACTTCCACTGTGCAACCAAGAACCTTGATGATGAGAGCTTCTTTCCACGGGTTGCAGAATTCCTCAAGTTCCTCTTCTGTAACTATAATTTTTGGGCAAGTTTCATTGCTAAAATCTATCAAACCTTGATCCTTTTCTAAGCTGCCACATGGGGCTAAACCTGATCCCTGAGCTTGGAGCCTACTGTGTGAAAACTTAGGTGACTGTCTAGTGACAACCTGGGTAAAGGACCTTCCATCTCTGCCTTGCCAAGGCGGAGCAGATATGATCGCCTCTGTCTTCCTTGCAAGGTTGTGTTCGTCTGTCGGCTTCCCCTCCAATGACGTACAAGCATGAAAGCTGGGAGAGGCGGCAACCTGCGGTGGCTTTTGGCGCCGCAGGGACTTGCCGTCCTCCTGGTCCTTCATACTAGTAGCATCATGGAGTTGTTCGACGTCCTCTCCTTGGGTGGTCGCCAGAGTCTGATCAACCGGCAGTGGCCCATGGCGCCGCCGGGACTTGACCAGAGCTGGGGTCCCTTGGAGATTAGCGTCAACTGGTTGGAAGTCTCCTAACGTTACATATATTGCTTCTTGGTCACCTTTCTCACCTTCCTCACCTTGCTCACCCATCTTC
>LTAE01008683.1:0-20058 GCA_001647135.1 Pontederia paniculata | reverse complement strand
ATATATATCGGCTAATTTGTGTAGTTCTAAATCATATAATAATTTTTTTAAAAAAAATACTTTTATATATAAAAGACTCAAATTCCATATTTTTTTAAATAATTTTTTTATTATATTAAATTAGATGTGCTACTAACAATTCTAAAATATTAAGTCGATAGAACGAGCAATATTTTTATATCTATATTTTTAACACTCTCCTTAACACGTGGGTCACTAATAAATTTGATCTAGTTCAAGTTCAACACGTGAATAATTTTAATACCATCTCAAAATATGTATTTTGAGATGCACTATTAATAATTCTAAAAACTGAAGTCGATAGAAAGAACAACAATATTATATTTATATTTTTAACATACTATTTTAGCCTACTCTCGATTCTAAATATACATAAATTAAACACTAATGGCATGTTTGGAAACTTTGTAAAAAATTTCGACGTTTTAAAAAACTATAATAAGATATTTTTTCAATAATTTTTTTTCGACTTAAAAGAATTTTAAATTTTCTAAATACGTTATAACTATAAAAGCATAAAATAAAGAAAGAAGAAAGAAAAAAATAAAGATAGAAGTAGATAATTATTTTACGATATTTTTTATTTATTACGTTATATTTTTATCAGATAAAAATTAGTGTCAAATATTTATTTATAAAAAAAGTTATAAGCAAAAAATATACAATATAATAATTAAATATTTTAAAATTACTGAACACCCGAACAAACACCCGAACATGTCCTAATTTGATACGTGCTCCATCTCCGACAAGGGAAACGGCGTAAGTGGGTCACCACTTCTTCCAAACTTATATATTTTTTTAGTCTAAATTTTGCACTCTTCATTGAAGGATAAATATTACAATAAAAATAGAAAAAAAGCTGTTTTCGGGAGACCGATATATATTCGAGGCAAATAAACACAATAGTTTATTATTATTAAAAACAACAAGATTTATAAATCGTATGAGAAAATAACAACTTCCAAAAAGCCAATTAAATTCGTTCTCTAACTAAAATTGAAACATGATCACGCTTTTTTCACCAAAAAAATAGGATTCACGTGTTATCAAATTTAAAAATATTAATAACTTAACTTATTTAATTAGTGAATTAATTTTCGAATTTAAAATAAAATGATTCATAGTTCGAATTTAATTTTTAAAAAGATATGTTTAACAAAAATAGCCATGGATAAATAATTACAATAATCAATAGAACTACCATAGTTTTGAGCTCACGTGTTGACTAATTTTAATAGGTAATTAATTAGTTAAACCAAAAAAGGACATTTAGTTCATATTGTCTTGAGACCTGAACCTGAAGCCATATTAATAATAAGACATGATATTGTTAGTAGTTTTAGATCATATTAAATTCCCGCGTGGATAATTAATTATTCCAAAATATGGATTTATTTAATTTAATGGTTAAAAAAACAAGAGAACCGAAGCAAACCGCCAAAATTCCCAACTGAAACTGCAAAATCCATCTGTCCGTCCGTTCGTCCTCCAATCGTCCATCCGTCCGTCCATCCATACACAACCACCACTAACCATCCACCCCACTGCATTCGATGCCCCCTTGATCCTTGTCGTGCTTACGGCACAAAAAAATATCTCAGCCATTAAATTATTAAAACAATTAAAAAAGGCTTAGAGAAATAATAAAATAAATATTATTAGAGAGAGAAAGAGAAGACCCTTTCGCTCTTGTTGCCTTGTTTTCTCTCTCTCTCTCTCTCTCCATTTCTTCTTCCTCCCAAGCCGCGTCGAAGCCACCGATCCGTAATCTCTATCCAAAATTCCTCAAGGTGACGTCTCCGATTGCAGTTTTCTGTTCATAATTCGAAGTTTTTTTTTTCGATTTCGTTTGATGATGAATTGATTTCTTTGGTTGCTCGCTGGTGATGCCGATGGTTCTTGTTGATCACGAGTGTTCTTAGTTTTTCATGTTTGTTTTTATCGTAATTTATCTTTAATTTTGCTCTGTTTTCTTTTTGGCGTTTGGGAATAGGTTTTATTTTGATTTGCCATGAGAGGTGGAGAGCCGTGCATCGTTGATCGGGACGAGGAGAGGGACCCCAAGGATTCCGATCCCCTCCTCCGGGAGAAGCAGGCTGAGCTCTCGCCTCCGTCGCCGGATGAGGGGTTCTCCGGCGAGATCAAGGACGAGGAGAAGGAGATCGACGCCGGCTCCGCCGCCTGTTGCCGCATCTGCCTCGAATATGATACGGACCCATGTAAGAACAGCTGCTCCCTTGTTTACTTGCTTGGCCATCGTCTCCGCCATCCGGTTTATTGTTTGCATCATCATTTTCTTCGTCTTTTTCTTCTTCTGTTAAATCGTCAATTTTGGCAACTCGTCAAATTTACATTCACTAGTAAATAAAAGTTTTTTGATACTGCTTTTTCACATCATATGTTGGTCCGCCTTTCCTGAATGGTGCAAGTTGATGAGACTCATAATTAAATTTTCGCATGAGATGATGGGAATCTTTACTGTAGTGCTGGTACGGGTAGGAAGATCAGTTATTGGCAAATTGTTCAGTTGAACTCAAGCAATCACATTTTAAACCCTCTTTTCTGATGTCTACTAGGCATTTGGTGAATAACGCACATAGCAGTTCTATGTCAATAGTTAGAGAGTGATAGCTGAACTACAAAAAAGAAGTATTTATTTTTTAAAACTAAAATATGTGACGGACATAAAATATGACATGCTAGACTCTGATAAATGCAAAGAAATCAGTAGCATCCATAGGAACCTTGGTTTCTGGAAGAAATTATAGACATGTTTTTCTTATTATTCAAGCACATTTTCTCTTTCGATTGATTCAATCACATGCTTTTCTGGTGGACCCATGGTTTATCAGGTCCCTTTTAAATTTCGTGTTCACTAGCTGATATCTCTTTTTTTGTCTTGATTATTTGTCTTATCGGCACTAATTTGCATCAACATGTAGGTGATGAATTGATATCCCCTTGCATGTGCAAAGGCACCCAGCAATTTGTTCATCGTTCATGCCTTGACCATTGGCGTTCTGTGAAGGTAAGCATCTTCCCTGAACTCTAGTATGCATGACTGATGCATCTGCTTGTCAGTTCATGTTTACATTCTATGTCACATCTTGGATTCACCATTTTGCTTTTTATGTTTGAACAAGAAGTTCAAATATGAGTAGAAAATCTGACGGCTACAAGGATAATGACTAAGCCCCAAGTAGGTTCTTTGTGCATTTGTGACATCTTTTGCTAGAAAGGTCAATTCTTTTGTGTTAGCTCCACTATGGGTTACTGGAGGTTCAAGTTATTTAAGTTAAGTTCTAAATCTCAGATATAGACTCAAGTTTTCCTACGTTCTGGTTGCATTGATGTTTGTTTACGCCTTTATTGTTGCATCATGTTCGTGCTTGTATAATAATGATCATTTTTCGTTAACATGCTGCAAGATAAGGGTTTGGCATCGATGCATATACTGATTTTTTGATGTTCTGTAATTTGATTATTGTTTTTCAGGAAGGTTTTGCCTTTTCTCACTGTACAACATGCAAAGCACAGTTCCATCTTCGGGTTGAATTTTTGGAGGATTACTCTTGGCGTAAAATTAAGTTCCGTATATTTGTAGCAAGAGATGTTTTCCTTGTCTTTCTTGCTGTACAAACTGTGAGTTAATTTTTTTTTCATTTTCTGCATTTGAATGTTTTTCTTCTCTGCTCAAGTGTTGTCCAAATTTGTGGAGAACCAGCAGTTGTTTGAAACTTATATGCATTTCAGTTTCCTCATTCATCTCCTGATTTTCAGGTGATTGCTACTATTGGTGGTTTTGCCTACTTTTTAGACAAAAATGGAAGCTTCAGGAATTCTTTTAGTGATGGTTGGGATCGCATACTATCGAAACACCCAATACCCTTTTACTACTGCATAGGTAACTACTTGATGATTATGTTTTTAAGGAAACGTATTTTTTGATTCTTCATTGGAAAGCAGCTCACACCTTAAGCAAAACTATGTTCTTATTCTCTTTCCAGAATCATATTATTTAAATTTCAATGCTCTTTGATGCGAAGTTGCATGTTGTACTCATATCAGTCATTCTTTTGTGAGCTTAAGGGAGAGAAAGGTTGTGCTTTTCTACCTTATGGATCCTTGTTTGTCGTTCCTAAACATAGTTGTGATGCCCCCACATCTCGCCACCTTAATATCTTCTAAGGGGAGAGACCCACCCAGGTGTTGTGAGTGGGATTCGATACATTATGACAATTACAAATCATGCAGCGGAAACATAATCATTATATATCAAATTCTATCTAACAACTTAAACCATTAAAGTCATCCATCAATTGAGAAACATAAATTATGACAATTACAAATCATGCAGCGGAAACATAATCATTATATATCAAATTCTATCTAACAACTTAAACCATTAAAGTCATCCATCAATTGAGAAACATAAATTATGACAATTACAAATCATGCAGCGGAAACATAATCATTATATATCAAATTCTATCTAACAACATAAACCATTAAAGTCATCCATTAATTGAGAAACATAAATTAATTTCGTAGCGAAAACTTCTATATAAAATATAAAGGACTTAATATCCATAATCCATGGTGATCCTCAACATAGAGGTCACATAATACACCAATAGTTCAACATGAATATCATGACCTAGCTCAAAGGCCAACATAGTCTTGACATAAGGACTCGATACACTAATATAAGGTAAGTGACTTATGACACCTAACATGTGCAACCATCCGCTACGAGCAACGCCACCACCAACTATCATTTTGAATCAATTGCATGGATCCATAGTATAGGGGAGAATCTCCCTGGTTAGAATATGTATAGTATGGCATCATCCTGCGAGGAACGACATGACAAGCATACAATTCATCAATAAAACGTTCATAAGCTTTACAATTGCAATACAATAATATATTCATGTACAATTCAATGATTACTATATTATGATTATTTTCAATCTTAATATCAACCTCAATATCGATGTCGGCATGAATATCAATAACTTTATTTCACATTAGTGTTCAATTTGATTCAATCAATAAATTCATGTGCAATTCGATTTTATCTTTTAGATCATGTTCTATCGTTCATTATACTTCAATCATTATTCAAGTTGGGGGTTATTATTCTATGTCGCAACGAAGCTGGCATGTACATCGGTCATGAGCTAACTAGACCCAGGTGATCATATGCACTTACTGGTTTCTCCGAAGATCGATACATCCCCACTCCTGGGGGTCAATCAATCAATTAATACGAACAATATATTCGACAACGCACGGCGAAGCCAAGTTTCTTCGTGCCGATTTCAATCAACGATTTAATCCTATTTATGGTTGAGCATGCAATTCAATTTCTATGTGAGATTCAATCACCAAGCAAGGGTTTCAATTGTGTGAACATGAGTACTAATATTATTGCAATAATCTACCAAGGTTCTTAAACATAAAAGCACGAAATGTAATTCACATGATAAACAATTCAATTAAATAGGAAAAGAGAGTATAACAATATACAAATCAAGGATAAAAACAATTCAATATCAATATATAAAACATATACAAATATATGTTGTTCACAACCTCTGAGATTTTCTTCACGGGCGTGATGTGTTCACGACTGTTACAGATAGATATTTTCTGATTTTCATTTTCACGGCTTGAAAACTTGTCTTCACGATCGTGAAACTACAAGGTTCAAGGGGGTGAATGACAATTCATGACCACTGAGGAAGGGTTTTCTTCCTTTTGACTTCACTTTCACAGACGGGAAATGTGATTCTTGACTTCATGGCCTGTGAATTCATATCATGAGCATGAAGGTTCAATTCACGACTTTGAGATTTTCTCACGGGCTCTTAATTATGTCTTGGTATCCTAATTTGCCGATTTTCCATTTTAATTCAAAGGTTTTCTCCCACACACTATTATCACTCATTGGATTACGTGTGTACATGCATTTCTAACAATAAGCTCTAGGTTTTGCTCAAATCTCAATGTTCTATTTAGTAACTATAAACCCTATGTTTTAGTAATCACAAGGGACATTAGGTTCGATGTTAGAATGACAATTCAGTAATTTACATATGAGTATACAATTCTAACTCTAAATCTGAGGTCTTCACCACATACTACTATTACATATAATAATCTACTAACCTTAGGTTTCAATGATCCTTATAGATTTTAGGATTTTAATATAAGAGTATCAAATGTACATGTGTGCATACAATTCTAGCCACTACCCTTAAGTTTGACCATCCCTAATAATCCATCTAGCCATTATATATCCTAGGTTTCGAAGTGCATAATAAGCATTATGGTTTCAGTATACAATTGATAAATCTACTTGTATGCATGCAATTCTATCAAAGTCCTTAGGTTTTCATGGTTCAATACAATCCATCTGCTCATAAAACAATCCAATAAGAACAATACAATCAATCTTATACAATTCATTCATGCATACATCAATTCAATTCATACACATGCACAACATACTAGTCTATTGCCCTTCTCCCTACTTCATGTACAAGACTAGGTGTCTTGATGAAGTTCCATCGAATCCTACAAGAGTCAATGCCAAATGAGTATCTGGAGAAGTGAATCCCTCTACGTAGTTCTAGAGCTAAAACCCTTTTCTCCTATTTTCCTTTGATTCTTTTTTCTACTCCCTCATCATCTAGAAGTCTCTAGGTCTTCTTTTCCTTGCCCCTGTAGTCCCTTTTCTCTCCTTCAAATCATCCTTGAAGAGTTTCTATCATGAGAGAAGATTGAGCTCCAAACCCTTACTATTGGAGAGGAAGAGATGGAGGCCAAGAGAGAGAAGAGAGATGGGAGAATGAGGGAAAAGTGGCTGGCTTTAGGATTTATATAATAGGGTTTTAGTGGGGTTTTGGTCTTGTAATTATGAGTTTGAGTGAGTGGGAGAATGGGCCCTTTAATTCTCTTTTCATTTTATTTCGGTTATTACAATAGTCTACTTGGTTCCAGAAAGTTGGAGAATCTTCTTTTATTCATGCAGGATTGATCATTGCAGGAATGATGTGTCTATCCATGATAGTTTGTAAATGGTTATTTCTTTTTGAAATTGTTTCAGGAGTTCTCGTATTCTTCGTGCTGATGGGATTCTTTGGTCTAATACTTCACTGCTCTTCCTTCAACAATAGTGATCCCTGTATGGCTGGATGTCGCAACTGCTGCTATGGATGGGGGATCCTGGATTGTTTCCCTGCTTCGATGGAAGCTTGCTTTGCTCTCGTAGTCATTTTTGTTATCGTGTTTGCCATCCTTGGAATTGCTTATGGGTTCCTTGCAGCTACCATGGCAATTCAGAGCATTTGGCAGAGGCACTATCACATCCTTACCAAGAGGGAACTCACGAAGGTGAGGATGCTCCCCCTCCCCCATACATCTTTTGTTTTTTTACTAGTCTTTTCGTGTTTCAAACACTTAATTAGTTTGATTGCGATGTGATTCAGGAATATGTTGTAGAAGACCTTCATGGGTGCTACACTCCACCAAAGCTGGATGCGGAGCACGAAGAGCGTTTAAGAGTTCTTAAGCTCCTATAGATAAATAAACAAAGTCGGTTTAGCAATCTTTTATGGAGAGAGGACTAAAAAAGCCCAAGAGTGCTTTGGCTTTTCGGATGTCACTGCATCGGTATATTCTTGTATGAGATCAATAGAGTGCTGGTAATGCCATTTGTCATGTGGTCAACTCGAAGGAAATATGTGTTGGTACTTGGTAGTTTACTTATATTCTCTAAAGCGATGAAAAGTGTCTCTCATGGTGTGTAATGTGTATATAAGAAAGATACATTTAATGTTTCCATTCAAGTTGCAAAATACCACATTCCGTATAATCACACTGATGTACCTGTGGAAACCGGGTACTTAATGATACCACTGTATTACAATTGCTGATGGTAACGCACTAATTCATGTGAAGCTTCTTTGTGCCTTCCACTTCTTTCATTTTTTACCGCGCTACACACCATATTTCTATTTCCTTTTTTCGTAAACCATAGCTTAAGAAAGTAAAACAAAAAATAAAAATAAAAGAATGGTAATGAATTGCGTCTCTTTGTCCATGAAGCATGTGTGACAAAGGCATATTTGATACATGGTTTTTATGCCATATGCAAGTCCTTGTTAAGAGTGTTGATTGTGTATTCTTTTTACTAATTCAATTCATAAAAGTCCCAGACGGATGCTTTACTAATCAAGATCGAGTTTGAGTGTTTGATTTCATCTTTTTTTTATTGCGAGATCAATATTATATTTTTTGAAATCTCAATCTAATAAAATTACTAATTAAAAAAAAAATAGTAACATTAACTTTTAAACATATTTATATTAATATATCATAGTTACTATATAATGATTAATTTAATTTTATAATATCTATTTGATATATGTCAAAATATTACTTAGTATTTTTTAGTCCATTTTATTATTAAGTTTAATGATAAAGTAGATAATTTTTTGCCCATTCAGTGACCGAGATTAAATATGAGATAAAGTAGCTAATTTCTTTTATTCCAAAATTAAAACTAACTCATTTGTTCAAGTGATTTTAATTTACACATATAACTCGTTAAACTCATTCTGAAGTTAATTTGTATGTAAATCACTTTTTAGCTTTATAATTTTAATTGCTAAATATTTTAATTAAAAAATAATTTACACACTCATAATTTTTAATTTTTTGTTTAAGATATATTCAGTTTTGCTTCTTGTTCTCGTCTCATAAAAACACCCATAAAATTAATAATATTCTGTTAATCCTCAAAAAGTAAGTCTCTTCCAGCAAGGAAACATTACCGTGGTGTCTTTACTCTGTATTTGATGCCCTCTATGAGAGTCATCGAAACGCCACTGACCACCGAAAGCGATAACACACGTGTAAACACCCCCCAACCCCCTTCCCTCAAAAAATCACATCTTGCACCTGACAAAATATAATGAGGACACTATAAATTTATTTCAATTGATTTTACTTTGATCAACAAATTGACTTATATTATTTAAAATCAGTAACTTAAGCTAAAATAGTTTTTTTTCAATGAATAAAATTAAAATTTATTACATCTTTCAATAGAAATCTAACATCAAAATAAAATATTAATAATAAGAATTCATTTTCATAAAATTGAAGACTCAATCAAGATCCTATTCATGTGCAGAATAAACTATCATGAGTTGATCACCATCATCGCCATTCGACACCTATTAAGCATTTACATTGCTTACAAAATTGAATTTAGAAGATGAGCTTTGACATTCGGTATGTAAGATCATAAATAATATGCTCACTATGTAAAAGAAATATTATTTAATAATAAACTTCAACAATTTACAGTATATTCATAGGATGGTTCTCTACTTTTGATTTTTAGTATTATCTTTCAATATCAATATCCATAGATCGCAATAATAATAATTTTGCATTATTTTTGGCGATGCTCATATCTTTTCTTTCAATAAATTCATTCCATCATCAATTTATTATTCTCTATTTATCTTGCCTTAGAGGAAAAATCATTTATAATTAATGTGAGTCTTATAAATGCATTGAAGATTCATATTGTCTCCGACGCCAATATGACTAGCTAGATCATGAGGTCTCTCTCTGACTCGAATCCCCGTAATAATACAATAATTTCCGAAGGAACACATGGAGGAGGAACGCAACAACAATAGTTCCCTAAGGAGCACAATAACAATAGTTCCCTAAGAAACACAATAACAATAGTCAGAGGTCATCATGTTATAAAGTTATCGAAAATTCAATCACAATCATTTACAAAATTTATCATATCATGAATTTAGTTAAATCGATTAGGGACTCCTAAACCTATACTGCTCTTTAGATCATTTTTTTTCAATCGGTCAATACAATTAAATTATATCAAACAAGCTGCAAAAAAAAAAACATTTATCGAATTCTATGGGGAACACATGGCTCGCATCGTACACCAACACGGCCCGTATTGCCGGGTGAGACATTTGTGCTTCGGGACACGACTAGTGTACATGTACAAGTGGACACGGTCCGAGTTATTGGGGTGACCCAATCCGTTTTTGTTGGGTCTAGTTCAATTGGAAACAATTTACGAACATGGGTTGCATCGATGAATGACGGGGGCCGTTTTGTGGTGACACGATCGTGACTGATGATTACACGACCTAAGTTAGGCTTTAGAATCTTTCATCATTTTTCTTTTTTTCTTTATTTTACCATTAGAGGAACACGGTCTGCGTTAGGATCCAACACGGTCCGTATCCTTAGACGGCTGGGATTATGTAGGAAATGACCATTGTCGTGGGTGATACGGTCTAAGTCTGCGAACGCGGGCTGTGTTGTGAAACGACATGGTCTGTGTTTGGGGGATTCATCATTTTGTTAAGAATATCAATCTGAAAAAAGAAATTATTTTAATCCAATACTATATTAATTATTATTCTATTGTATATCGAAAATTTTAATTATGACCTTAATTATATACTTTGTTCTACCGTCAAACTACCTTCTTTGTCCTTTATCTCCTCCTCCATGTTGATCGACCTAGAGAGAGAAAGATGAGGTGAGGGAAAGGATTATGTTCTATTTATAGGAAAATAATTAATCTCTAAATAAAAAGTGAATACAATTAGCACTTTAAAAAATGACTTTGTATCTGATTATAATTTTATAAGATAAATCTTTCATATGATTAAAAATTAATTAAATATTAATTTGTATAGGATCAAGAATATAATTAATCAAATATTAATTTGTATAGGATCAAGAATATTAAATTGATAAAAACAATATTATTATAATAATTTGACTTCAAGTCTTAATTCTTTTTCCAATCCTAACAAAACTATATTTTTCCTTATTTAATCCAAACTTTTCTTTATTTTTTATTATTTAAGAATCTGGGTTCTTACAATACGCGAGCTTGCTTCACGCCGTTCTCAATCGAACACTTGAGCTGCAAATTCGCTCGACAACGGCGATTCGTCGTCTGTCCTACCCCTCCACTTTGGGTTTCATAGATAAGCAGGAAGAACGGGAAACCGCGATGCCACCGCCGTCTCCTTCTCTTCGAGGCGTCGCCGCCATGTCGTCGTCGTCGTCGACTTCTTCCTCCTCCCGCTTCAACGTGTGGCCTCTGTCCTCTGGTCGTTACATTCCATGTTTCTTCTCATCTCATCTCGCTTCGTGCTTCATCTCTCTCAGGCTCGAGGTCGAATCCCATGGCGCCGTGGCTTCTGCAATCCTCCGTGGGAGAACGGCTGCGCGGAAGGAGGAGGCGAGGAAGCCCCCCAGCTCGTCAGCGGCGACTCGCATCTGAGGACTGTTAGGAACGCCAACTACGGCTCCCGGCGAGGGCACATGGATGGCGGCGCGTGGGTTCCTCGGGGTCCGTCGCAGCAGCCGTACAGCCAGGGGCGCCCTCCCTACGGCCCTCCTCCTCAATCATCGTACGTTCCGCCACCGCCCTTCGGCCCACCGCAGTCCCCTTACCCTCCTCCTCCCTCATCGTACGTTCACCCACCGCCGTCGCCCTTCGGCCCGCCGCAGTCCCCTTACGGCCCTCCTCAACCGCCCTTGGGATATTTTCCACCATCGTTCAACCAACCTCGTCCGGCATTCCGCCCGTCTCCGCCGCCGAGGCCGGCGGATTACAGGAAATGGAGCCACTCTGCTTCGCAACCTCCTAGTTGTGGTAACGATCTCACGAACGTTCATCAATTCTATGAGTGGTATTTAGAATAAACAAGACACTGGAGGAACTTGTCAAATACTGTTCTTGAATTTGCAGTTGACATTTAACTCTAGATTTTAACCACTTTCTTTGGTCCCCTTGTTTCTAATTTCCCCTATTTAGAATAAGCAAAGACAGATTGCAACTTCTAACTCCTTTTTCTTCCTTAAAACTTCTTCCTAATTGCTATTTCTTGCATCTTAATCAGAGCGGTTTGTGGTGCTCTCATATAATATCCTTGCCGACTACCTTGCAATGGACCATAGATCCAAACTCTACTTTCACATACCTCAGTACATATTGAATTGGGAATGGAGAATGAAAAGATTGCTTTTAGAGTTTCGATTGTGGGCTCCTGACATTATGTGTCTTCAGGTACGATGTTGTTAGAGACCAAAATTTAGATTCTTCGAGACTGATGTCTTGTGTCATGCTTTCTTCCTTTTCTAGCAGCTCCCAAATTTCATTCTTTTTCATAGTATGACTTTCTTTGATGTGCTAATGACTGATGCTGTTTCTAGGAAGTTGATCATTTTCATGATCTTAAAGAAGAACTGGAGAGGACGGGATATTCTGGTATTTGGAAGGTTGTTATTTTCGACCTTTGTGTTTAATTTGTCATGTTAATTTTATAATAATATGAACTTGTCATAATGAAAATGCTATACTCAGAAGCGAGAACGTGTTTGATGCATCTTCATACTGTACTTGAAAGAAGTATATTTAACATAACTCTTAACTATATCTGATCTTCGAGTTGAAAGTAAGGTATATCCAATGCCTCCTAGATCCTCGTAAGTCTAATGTGCCCATTATTATTGAACCCTCTGTAGCCCAGAAGGATAGCATTCCAGAGTTTTAGACATTCTAGTCTAATATTTTTGGACTATCTTTTAAGTGCAACTCCTGTGCTCTTATCTTGGGTATTTACATTTGGTTCAGTAGTTTTATGTACAGACTAATAGAGGGTTTTTATATCATGGCACTCTCATTCCTTTCTGTAGTATTTGTGCTTGGCATATGCTCTATGCCATGAAATAATTGAAAAAGAAAAGTCTTCTGGTGTAACTGCTAACAGATTAGCTTATCATCCAGATGCGTACTGGGAGTGCTGTTGATGGATGTGCAATATTCTGGAGAACAAGCAGGTATACACTCCCAAGTTGTATATTATATTCACTGAGTAATAAGCTGCATTTTATTTGTGCCTGTAGTGAACTTCATGCTTTCATGAAAACTACTTTTTGTTCATCTTACATATGAGATTTTATTTGCTTACACTCTTGATGTATTTAGTCTATGAATATAATTGAAAACAGGCCAGTCATTGTTGTTGCCAGTTTTGTCTTCATAAAAACCTACTTTGTCTAAGGAGTTTCTCCCATTATTTCTTATTCTAAGATATCCTTCTTATTTGCACACTTTTTGCTTGTGTATGATTGACTTGAATCTACCTTGGGAAAATATGCTAATAGCAAACATTCATTAATCAAGTCTATGTTTCAAAAGAACCATACAAGAGAATTTACCAAATAACTAGGAAATCTAAACAAAAGGAAAACTAACTAAAAGGAAATCTAGGTCAAGAAAATCCCTAATTGGCTCATAAGTAAACTAAAGGCACAAAGCCCGTAACTAAGATTACTGATTAAGGCATAATTATGCTGTATGAGCTTCTTTGATATAATGTTATCTAATTTTGTGGATGTACACATCTTTCAAAAAATAATTGTGGATGCACACATCATCTATGGTTTATTTCTGGTGCTTCCATGTTAGTTTGTTATAGCGATCTTTGGGTGTTACTTTGGATAAATGGCAGATTCAGCATCGATAATATCTGTTTTTGCTTCAGATTTCAGTTGCGTCATGAGGAGCACATAGAGTTCAATAAACTTGGCCTTCGAGACAATGTTGCTCAGATATGTGTTTTCGAGGTAAGCTTTATGTATTAACATAAAGTAACATCCTGGTATGTTTGTGCTTGACATTGTTTCATGAATTCATGTCAATTTAATAAACATTCCCTTCCAAAAAAAAATTAATAAACATTCATTTTCTTGTCTTTTCTTTTTGGGCAGTCAAAGATTCATGCCAATATTCAGAGTGAATCTCCAACATTCCCTGAGAGGTATATTAAAAAACTTGTGTGAACTTCCTTCTAGTTTAATGCTTGGTCTAGTATCAGTCATTGTGTTCTGTGATCCAATACCTTTACTGCTGGATTCTTTGACAGTTAACACCAACATTTGTGTAGTAATTCAATAATTGTCTCTGCCCGTCTTTTTTTCTATTGTATTTCTGATTGAGATATGCTTTTATCACATATTTCTTTAAACATTGTGATTTCTCATTTTCTCTCTGATTTTAATACAAATGTTCCAACTGCCATGTTTCATCTTCATTATAAATTGTTACTTGTTTTAACATTTACAGTGTATCGTAAGCACGTATCATCTTTGTGCAGCTTGGATGAATCAAGACAAGTTAACCAAGTTGTTATTTGTAATATCCATGTTCTATACAATCCAAAGAGAGGTGAAATTAAACTTGGCCAGGTACGTTTTTTGATTACTCGATTGTATTGTTTAGTCTCATTCGTGGATAGCTTTGTTCTTAAAAAGCAAGCTTTTCTTGTCATATGCATTTCTTACTATTTTGCACATAACTCTCTGAAGGTGCCAAAAGTATTGTCCGTTATTTGTCGAAGTTATTTCACGAGCCTTCAGTCACATATAACTTTAACCACCTGGTCCTTTTCATTCACAAGCTTCCATGTAATTCACATACTCTAATTCCATCTTGTAAGCAGGTAAGAACGCTCCTTAATCGAGCTTATGCAGTTTCTAAGAACTGGAATGATGCTCCTGTTATAGTTTGTGGCGATTTTAATTGTACTCCCAAGGTATATCTTGTTTCTTATCCATTTCTTATTCATATCCTTGATGCTTAGGTGATAATAATTTTTTTTTATACTGTCCACACACCTCTTGGTGCACAAATTGTTAACTTTTTGCATTTAAACAATGCTCTCTTTTGATATTTTCTCATTTTCAAACTATACATAGTATTCCTTATGTTTTCTGACTTTCCTTCTCTTTTTCAGAGTCCGTTGTATAATTTCATATGCAACCAGAAGGCAAGTTCTCATCATGTTGTGTTTGAAATCGTCTACTGTGCAGTACTTATAATACTAATCTTATTTACTTTGCAGTTGGATATTTCTGGACTTGCAAGAGACACAGTATCAGGACAGAATACTGCCTCAAGCTTATTTGTTTCCTCATCCATGCCCAGGTATAACAATGATTGGTGAGACTGCACTGCACTTCTAGTGACTGAAATCTCTCTCTTTTTATAGGGCTCGGCCAATGCAACAAGGCAATGGGTTTCAGAATAGTTTCATGCCTCAAAATGATAAAGAAAACATTTCTGAAGAAATTCGTCCTCAAAATGATAAGGAAAACATTTCTGAAGAAATTCCTGACAACCAAGGTGGTGCTACCGTTCTCGATGTACCTCACTCTTTACCAGAGAGTCAGTTCATGAGCAATGTTTCAGGATCTCATATAGCTGAAGGACAGAACATGAATGATCATAGTGTGAAGGCTTGTTCTGATAACTTCATAAATAAGTTTGAGGATGATAAGAAAATCTGTGAAGAGCCTAATGATAACCTTGGCGATACAAGATATGATCATAGTGAAAGAGGTACTTTAACAAGTTGTAACAGTAATCAGTCTTCAACAAGCATTCGACATGCACTTACAGAAGAAATCATAGATGTTTCTTCTCTTTCTGTCATAGATAGAACAGAATGCCCTCAGACAAACCAAAAGGGATTAGAGGAATTACTTGATAAGGTTAATGGGGCATGTTCTGAAAATAATGACTCGTTTTTTGGAGTTGATGATTTATCGAATGAAATGAAAAATAAAGTTACCATGGCTTCACTCGATACCGACTTTCAGGGAGACCCAAATGTTGCTAGAATACAGGAGAACAATAAGAACCCAGAACCCTATCCTTTTGATAATAAAACTAAGTGCCTCACAGAGAATGAAGGTGAGGATAAATCTCATGCCACAGAATATATTATTTGGAACGTAGCCTCCCAAGAGGACATTGTTTCAGCTGATTTTCATACTTCCCAAAACCAGATCAGTCCGTCGACGAATTTGACTGCTGAGGAAAGCAGTCTTTGGGAACCATCTGTTTCCGATTCATCACCCAACAAGGACAGTGTTCATCCATCACTTAGTAAGTTAAGTGAAACAGTGAAGCAAGACTCAGGTTCTTCAGGGTTGATCATTTCTGTCAAGTCCTTCGATGATAGCTCTTCAAACAATTCTGACAATCGTAGTGAGTCTAAGCAACAAAATGCAGTAGGTGAAGGTATGCCTGACCCAGAAGAGAACTCTGACCCAAATTTTTTCAGGGATCTCCTGGGAACAGAAGAGGGATATAATTTTAGTAATCTCAGCCCCCTCAACATTCACAAAGATGCCACTGATAATTTAACTCCAGATATTGCTGGCTCTCGGAATCGCTTTTATAATCCATACCTTTGGACCCCTATGGAAGTTGAGGTTGCATCAGGGAATGCAGAGTGTACTTCTGTTGAACATAGTCTGAAACTAAGGAGTGTATATACAGATGTAGAGGTACGTGACATTTCCCATTGCAATATATTTCTTTCCAAATATTTTGGTTGTTCAGTTTGCAAATTCATTGAACTTTACTCTTCTGATGTAAACAGCTCAAGGTTTTACAAATGTGTTATTTGATGGTTCTTTTTTTGGATAAACTGTATTGCTGAAGAAACAGATCCTAGATCTTGACCATTTATTCAATGTGTAATCCAACTTGTGGGTCTACATAATGTTCACTAAGTTCCTGTCAGAATGTCAAAATCTTAGTTTCTTTTTATTGTCAGATATCGGTGCTTTATCTTTGTAATGATAAAGAAAAATCCGGAATTACTTATGGCAATTTTTTTTCTATTATTTCCATCAATAGGATTATGCAGGGACAAAGGATACCAACAGAGAGCCTCAAGTTACCAGTTACAACAGTCAATTTATGGGCACTGTTGACTACATATGGTTAGTGAGTGAACTTTTTTTCCTCACTTAGCCTTTATATACTGGTATACATGAGAAATTGAAACAAGTACGTTTACTACTTTTTCGGTATTATGAACGTGGTCAGTGTTGATTGCAAAGTAGAATTTCACGCACCCAAAAAAGGAAAAAAAGAGAGTAAAAGATGCAAAGTGGAATTCCAAGTCACTCTGACAAAAAAAATGACTGGTTAAATGTTTTTGATGAATGTTTCAGGTCCTCCGAAGGTCTGAAGACTGTCAAAGTGCTTGATACAATCCCGAAGCATGTTCTACAACAGACTCGTGGTTTCCCCACCAGGGTAAACATTGGCTATGAGTTGCCATCCTGCTTCTTAATAAAGACACCTAGTTCTTTTCCCTGATTTCTTTTTGTTCTTTTTCTTCCCTCTTATCAGAAATGGGGTAGCGACCATATCGCCTTGGCGTGCCAACTGGCCTTCACAGATCGTTCCTCGGCCAAATAATATTGTGCTTGTGGGACTTCAGGACACCAAAATTGCTGACACCTTGTCATTGTGTTAAATTATTCATAATGCATTAGATCAGTTGTTTTATCTGGTTGCTTCCATACCGTCTGCGATGTGTACATGTACCTATCTACCTTACTTTTTAGATGGGTCGGCCACGCATTTTTTGCATAGGCGGGAAGGGAATGATGTAAAACAAAATGATTTAAGAATTCAATGCATTTTTTCCTCGTAACGTAATTTTTAAGAAAGTAAAATTGTTGTCAAACCATGTCAATTATTCAAATTTTTTTTTGGTAAACTTCACGGGTGTCAAGACTATTAATATTCAACTAATTTGATGTTCGGACGGAAACGACAAGATAAATTTTAATCAAATTGATGACTTCGAAGCTCGAACTTGGAATTGTTAACTTTTGGTCTTTTAATTTGAGGCACATACTTTAATACCTATCAATCGAATTTGATTATCAATTATTCAACTTTGGATTTCAAATAAATCATTCTAATTCAATTAACGATCAATTTGTTAAAGTAATGGACATGTCATTTGACCAGAAGAAAACAACAATTTTAGTAATATTTTTATTCCAAAAGGTACATACGATTTTGCAGAATAAAAACAACAAAAAAGTAAAATTTGTTACAGTTTTAGATGGCCTAACATATTTGTGCCTCGCAACTAACGTTTGAATAATTCTATTTTTTGTGGGTGGAATAATCTCTCTTTTTAAAATAGAAAATTGGGTGATCGAGAAGTTTGGAGCCCTCGTATCTTCAACATTGTTACGTTTATCTTCCTTTGATTATAACAGGGACTTTGCTATTGTACAAACCGTTTTTTTATTTTTATGATAGCAGTTGATCAACGGTCGTCCTTTCCATGGAGTGCTCGAGCATCGGTCGTCCGCCTCATTGATCTCTCGATCAATGGACGCTCGCATGCTCGGGCAACAGTCGTCCGCTTCATTGCGCTTGAGCAGCGGTCATTCGTTCCATTGATCTCTCGATCAATGGACGCCCGCATGCTCGAGTAACGGTTATCCGCTCCATTGCGCTTGAGCAGCAGTCATCTGTTCCATTGATCTCTCGATCAATGGACGCCCGCGTGCTTGAGCAACGGTCATCCACTCCATTGATCTCTTGATCAATGGACGCCCGCGCGCTCGACCAAACACCAATGGTCGTCTGCTCCATTGACCTCTCGATCAATGGACGCCCACGCAAGATATTTTTATGTGCGTATCAGATACTGTAGCACTCTGATACATCTCCAAAAGCTTCGGTGGTTATTTACTGTGTACAGAAGTATAAATAGAAGGGAAGTTACATGTAATACTTTGAGAACCTTTTGAATAAAATTTTGATTCATCGTGTTCTTCCCCCAATTCTTCTCTCGGGTGATTTTTTTCTCTGGTTCGACAATGGTGTTATGATCGCTTGATCCAAAAGGCTTCTATTTTTGACATGGTATCAGAGCTATCTCTAGAAGACACAAATTAACACATATCAGCGGTACATTTCATTGATCATCCTCTATCTAATTGTTTGGCTTGTTGCTTTGGTTCGCTGGATTATTTTGTGTTTTTTATCTGTGTTCTTGGAGCTTCGATCCTACTGTTTTTGCTCCATCGTCTATGATCATCTATTTGTTCAAACATGTCTTCTAGTAGTGGAACATCATCTACTGTTTGTGCAAGTGTGTTTTGGACGGATCTAAAAGAATGTTTTGAGAAATCAATTGAAGAACAAAGACAAAAGAAGGCAAATCATGCTGATAATAATTCAGAATCACAGACAGTTTTCTTTGGTGCTAAGTTGTAGAGTAATAACAAGCAAAGGAGGGATAACACCGTTATATATAATTACTGCAAAAAACCTGGTCATAAGAAGAATCAATGTTATAGACTCATAGGACCTCCAGCAAATTATAAGTTCAAGAGAAAGAATCACTTAAATTCTGATGGTTTTTTAGCATAGTAGCCTAATGACATTTCTTGTGAAGCAAAAAACTCTAAGAAGGCGTCCTCTTGTGCTTCCTGGATAATTGACACAGGTGCTACCAATTATATGACATCACATTTAGAATGGCTAATGGACATAAAACCACTTGTAAATAGTAGTTATGTGATATTGCCAAATGGTAATATATCTTCAGCTACTCATTTGAGTTTCTATCTACTGAAATAACAAACTAATCAGAAACTGTTCAATGTGCTTTATGTGCCTGAATTCAAGTACTGTAACGCCCCCAAAAGACCACCCCGCCACGTGGCAGAATGTCCTCCTGGGATCGCTACACATCATACATAATCTTGACTTAAAGGTTGACTAATAAGACTTGGTCAACAAATGTGGAAGAATTAAAAACTTTAGATATCCAAAACTCTTTCTATAACATAAAGGAAAATATGCGAAAGTCTTACATCAAATAAATAATCTCAAAAGTCTAACTAGAACAACTCAATAGAAAGACTAAAGAAAGAGACACTAATAGGACCACTAGACATGTACAAAGTCAGTCACTACGAGCATCAGTCGCCGCATGCACCACCAGCATCCTATACTGTAGACTAGTCGCCTGCAGGATCCAATACAGGGAAAAGAAATATCCATGAGCTACGAAACCCAGTATATAAGGCAATCAATAGATAAACATGACATGA